>PVKZ01003850.1:0-111078 GCA_004027375.1 Macroglossus sobrinus
TCATTTCTGTACGGGGGTGGAAATGAAAGCTGAGCACTGCCTCATTCCACCTCAGCTGGGGACGTGTGCACCCCGCAACTCAAATTCTTCGCTCCTCTGTGCACATCCGCGGATGGCTGCAAAGTGCCACCAGTATCAATGTGGGGGCGACAAGAAAATGCGAGTAGGTGAACCCAGTGAATTTTGACTGTACCTGAGTCAGTAACTGGAGGTCTTATATTGATCCCTAACTTGTCATGAAGTACGTATTTGAAATGGTAAGGTGATATCCAATCTAGGACTGACTTACGCAATGTATGCTTCAGTCTTTCAAAAAAAGTAACAGTAAGCATGCTCCCTGGTCCTGAGTGTCTATTCCTCTGCGGGATGTCACGAGCACAAAAGTGTCATCTCACGGCCACGGTGAGCCCCTTACTCATGACTGTGCCCCCAGCAAATGGCCCGGCCCCTTTCCCAGCTCTGCTTGGTGTTCCAAACGTTGTCATCTGTGCAACAATTCAGAGGGCTAATTCCTTGTTCATAAAAAGCCCATGTGTCTTATAAGTGCATAAATCCTAATTCCACGTAACTCGTTCAAGAAAAACATGGATACCCTAAATAACTCACGATTAAAGAAATTAAACTTTGTTAAGAACAAGAAAAATTCCAGGCCCAGATGGCTTCTATGAAGTCTATAGAGCGTTTATGAAGGAAATCAGATCACGGCTACAGTAATCATCTCAGAAAACAGGATAAAGAGAATACAACTAACTCATTTTATGAGACAATCATTCCCGATGCCAAAATCAGCCAAAGACATCACAAGATGATAACTACAGATTGACACCTCTCATCAACACAGATGCACAAATCCTTAGGCCATTTTATCAAAATCAATCTAGTTTGAGATATATGTATGTATACTATATATACATACATATATACATACTATATATACGTACTATATACATACATATGCACACACACATATTTATAACACTATTATTAAATCGAGTTTACCCTAGGAATGTAAGATTTAACAATTAAAAGTCAATCAATCAATGCGATTTATGGTATTAGCAATAGATGAAGAAAAAATAGGTGTAAAATTCAGCATCCGTTCATGATTAAAAACTAACAAGAAGCTAAGAATGGCAGGTAATTTCCTCAAACTGATAAAGGCCATTAGTGAAATGCCGGTATTTAGCTAACATAATGCTTAATGGTGAAAGAGTGAATGCTTCCTTTCCTCCTTAAGATAAAAGATAAGGCAAGGATGGACAGTTTCACATACTCAACTCGACACTGCCTTAGGTCCCTACCCAGGATAGTCAGGTGTATACACAGGTAAAAGAATACCTGATTCTGTACCCTAAAGAACATCGTAAGAAGCTCAAACAGGTGTCTGCCAGGCAGATGCCTTTATCAGCATTTGCCTGATTTCTGTTAGCTGGGAGGTCTGGGGTCTCCCGTTTCTGCTCCTTCCGGCGGCCGAGCTGCCAGCACGAGGACGTGTGGCCTCGGGTTTACCATCAGAGCGAACCCCGTAAGCCACAGGCATCGTCCCCTTAAGAAAACGATCGAAGAAGAAGAAAACCCACATTTGGGAACTAATTCAATGCAGGCTTCCTTTAAACAGTAAGCCTGGCCGGGGAAACTTAACGCTGATTTACACGCTAACTACTCGACGAAAAGAACCGGGAAAAAGAAACGGAAAGCTTAAATGACAGGAAACACTGCCTAGGTAGTTTATCCTCCAGAAAGGAAGTTCGTTTATCCGATCCGTTCTGCAGCCAGTGGGATTTGGTTTCTAGAAACGTGAGTTGCAACCAACTGTTAAGAACATAGCGGCTGCAGAAAGTCAGCCAGGTGGACAGATAATTAGGGTGCGGCGTACGGAAAAAGAAATACGTGACCAGCTCGCCTGCAGATTTGCCTTTTCTGCATGTCTGGGGCAGTGTCGTCAGCCAGTGCAAATGACAGAATCGGGGGGTGAATGCCAAACACGCTGACTGGTTAAAATGCTAATTCCTACCTTTAAAAGAAAAAACACCTGGACTCGTCAACAGACTCCAAAATCAGAAAGCCCACAGGTGGGCAGACGCCACTTCTCCGTCTGCTGCACAGCAGACTCTGCGTGCAGGCTCAGCCTGGGGGCTCAGTGCACCCGCACGCCCCCCCAACCCCGGACAGAGCTCCCCGTGCTGGGTGTCCCTCTGTGTGTGTCACGGGGGCTGGGCTCTGCTCGCACACACGCGCGTGGGAAGGGCCAGCTCCACGGCTGTGCGGCTGGGGAGGAGGAGAAGCAGCTAAGGACCCAGGGGAGATGTATGCCTCAGGGTTAATTGTGAGGGACCGTCATGCTCTTTGCTTCCTCTAGCAACTAAGCTTTCACAGGGACCCCCAAAGTCAGCACCTGTCCAGGAGGGAGCGAGGTCCGAGTGTCGTGGTGGCAAGCAGGGCTGCCGGCCGCTCTCCAAACCCTGGGCCCCAGCGCAGGCTGGGCCTCCGCGGGACACCCCGCAGCTGCTCCCCGCAGTCTCAGGAGGCAGAGGCTGTACACCAGGGATGGTCTGCAGAGCTGCCGGCTGCAGAGACGTACCGGCACGGCAGAAAGGCTGAAATCAGAGCCGGCTCGGGCCTCTGTGGTCAGAACCACCGGGAATCGAACTATCGGTGTCACAGACAGCAACAAAGCCTGCGACCAAGGCCGTCAGGCCCTGGAGGGCAGCCCGCACTCAGAGCAGAAGGGACGGCGAGTGTTTCAGGCAGACGAGGTCGGGGGCCAGAGAGAAACTCCGGCAGGGGGCTGAGGACGAAGCCTGCGTGCAGCTCACGGATCTCAGCCCCCACCTGGTCCCACCTGGTGCCTGCACCATGGGGAACGCCCTGCCCAGGGACACCACGAGGAGGGCGAGGTCCCCCGAACGGGCACATGTGTGTGCACAGATGCTGAGAGGACAGATGGCGCAGCTCAGAGGACAGCTCTGGCCCAGATACACAAGGTGGCGGCTACGCCAGCTCATGGACCACCCGCTGACACTAAGTGGGCAGGATGAACCCCCAGGCTCACTCGGGTCCCCTGCTCTGCGGCGCCCCGTACGCGTCCCCAGCTCGACAACTGCCATCACTTCCCGTGTCATAACTCCTCGCTGCAAGCCTGCTCGCACGCTCAACCATAAGCCGACGGAAGGCAGCGTCTGTCACCTTCTCCGTCTGCTGCAGTATTTCTCACGGGATACCCGGAGTGGGGTCTGCCCCCCGGAACCATTAGTTACACGAACGGAAACGGGGAATGAGCCAAACCATGAGCTCTGCGGACAAGACAGGCAACTGGGGGCACGTGACACTCCTGCCCCCCAAGTTTAGCTGATGTGGGCAGCGAGCTGGGTGCACAGGGTCACGTCCCTTCCCGTGTGGGGGCGCCCGGCCTGGACCACCCAAGGACGCAGCGAAGCCCAAACCAACCACAGCCACCGCCTGTGGCACCGGACAGAAGACACATCCGCTCTCACCCCCGGACACTCTGCGCAGACGTGGGCTGTGAAGAGCCCCCCACCCGCCGCGCGCTCACGGCCATCAGCGCTGCCGAGTCCCGAGGTGACACAGCCCAACAAGGGTCCGCGGGGTCCCCGGCAGCCAGGTACGTCCATTTCCTTCCAACCCCCCACAGGTAGGACACGGGGTCAGCTACGATCTTGGCGAGGCCTGTTCGTCCTCTGAAAGTCTGTTTTCAGATGGGACGTATTAGCCGAAACGCCCAACCTCATCTCTGTCTCTTCTAGGGGAGGATGGGGAACTGTTTTCCAAAGAAGGCCCTTTCCAGGCACTTCTCTCAGAAACGTCCCAGTTCCTGACGTGGTTTTAACCAATATATGCCAAGGAAGAAAAAAGAAGAAAAGAAAGAAAAGAAAGAAAAGAAAGAAAAGAAAGAAAAGAAAGAAAAGAAAGAAAAGAAAGAAAAGAAAGAAAAGAAAGAAAGAAAGAAAGAAAGAAAGAAAGAAAGAAAGAAAGAAAGAAAGAAAGAAAGAAAAGAAAAGAAAGAAAAGAAAGAAAAGAAAGAAAAGAAAGAAAAGAAAGAAAAGGAAGAAAAGGAAGAAAAGGAAGGAAGGAAGGAAGGAAGGCAAGCAAGAAAGACAGCACGCGGGCACGTCTCTCGCCCTGTCCCATCTCTCGCCCCCGTCCCGTCTGCCCCGACGACACTCCCCGGCGGCGCTTGTGGCTGCCGCGAGCTTGGCAGGCGGCCAGGAGCCCGGGCTGCGGGGTGGCCTCTGGAACCCACGAAAGGCAGGAGACCGGGCCCTCCCCTGGACGCCCCACAAGGGGACGCAGCTCCGCCAACACCGGCGAGAAGCGTTCTGCGTGTCTGCCCCACGAAACCATGGGACATGGAGTGTGTGGCTCAGTGGACCACAGCTGGGACCCATTCCCACGACTCTGTGCACCCGCCGTGCCCACAGCCACACAGCCCTGCGCTGCCCCTTCCTCCCCTTCCAGTGAGGCTCGAGCTGCCTGTTCCCACGAGCCGTGCCATGGCCCTTGTGGCGAGCCACGCTGTCCCCTCAGCCCTGGGCCGGGACATCTGGCCCCGTTCTCTGTGACACCATCCGCAGAGCCTGCCATGCGCATGGCACAGCTCCCCTTCCTTCCGACACCCCGTCTTCCAACTGCGCCCCACCATCCGTGGCTCAGGGGGGCAGCGTGTCCAAACCTCTCTCCAAGAAATACCGCTTCTCTGGCATGAGATGGGTTTTTATGGGGAGAGATCAGAAGAAGGTGGAACTTACTTTTCTACTACTGGTAACATTGTTTCTTTCTGAAAATTTAAAAAACGTACTAACGGTTTATCCCCAGAAAAAATAGCAACCGTGACAAATTCATTCAATGGAATACTTTACAAAAAAAATAAGAAAGTGAAAGAACTATAGCTACATCTAGTGTAGCACGGACAGATATGACAGTGTAATTACAGCCAAAAAAGCACTCTGCGGAATGACATACAACATGATGTCACATGAAGACTAAAAGATGCAAAAATACTGTATTTTTATATCTATCTAATAAAGGCACAGAAAACAGGAACAGAAGTCTCAGAGGCTGGGATTTGTCTGAAGGAGATGAATACACACAGTAGGGCCTGGGTGTCCCTATAATGACGAATTTCTAAATAAAAGACCCCTAAAGCAAATACTTGATGTTGCTAAGATTTGTTGACGATTGACTCATGTGTTCTACTCTTGTCTGTATCTTTAAAATGTTTTACAATAAAAGAATGTGAAAAAAGGTGTGTCTACCATATTTGAAACCCTATTTCAAACATGTTAGACACACGCAGGCATACATTCGTACGGAAAGATAATTCTCAATAGAATAATTCTTTTAAATTTTATACTACCGATAGAAACTTCTTAAACTCTATGAGATTATATTTAATCTCAGGAAAAACTAGAAGAAAACGAGAGGCAATGGGATTTGTTAACAGATATGGCAAAATCAGTTTAGCAACTGCTGAATCAGTCATTTGCCATTAGCATAGAAGAAAAAAGAACCACCCATCAACACCTTCACCCGGCTTCAGAGCACAAAGGGATAGAAAACATCTAAGAGACAGACAAGGACCAATCAAACCAGGTCCCCGCGAGCATTTCTGGAAGAAAACGCTACGTTTTGTCGAACCCAAAAAAATAAAATCCGTAACGAGAAAGCACTTCTACACCGCACCTCGCTGCGATCAGAAGTCACAATTCCATCGTCAGGGTTGTCTCTCTCTTGAGACATAAAGTTTGGATAGCCGTGGTTCTGCCCCGGGCTCCTTGCGAACGAGATTCTACCGTCCGAACACTCGAGGCTTTGGGGGAAGCAGTTTCCAGCAGCACCCTCTCCCGGAACCGCGTCTGCAGCCCCGCAGCAGGGGCGGGGGTGGGGGGGGACCACGGGGGCGGGACACCCACCTGGGTTGGTGTAGAGCTGGCTCTCCACCGTCTTGCTAATGCACTGCAGCTTCACGGCCTGCAGCGCCTCGTCCACGTGCATGATGGCCGGCAGGCTGCCCAGGGTGTCCTGGACCACGTTGGCCACCTCCCGGACGTCGAAGAGCTTCAGCAGCTCGGAGTACACGGCGGGGAAGGAGCTCAGGAACACGGCCTGCACGGAAAGCGGCTCGCGTCAGCGGCGCCCCGAGCAGCGCGCGCTGAGCTGTAAGCGGGAGCGGGGAGCTGGGACACGCTTCCAAGAGACAGGAAAACCCATGTCCGACACGTCTGGTCCCTCCAGCTACACGGCTTGAGTTTAAAAAAGAAAAAAAAAGTGTAGCAAAAGAGGACAACTCGTTGAAACGTGCAAAGGGGTAACATAACGAAAACTGGGAAATTCGGAACATCACTGACATTAGCAAAATGAATGGCAAAAAAATAATAATAATAAATTGCACGGAATCAGCCAATTGCCGCGTCATCAGAGGCTCGACTGAGCCCAGATACGTCCACACACGTGTATATTTCATTTCTGTTTTGGGGAAGCTTTCTGGAGTTCTCATTTAAATCTCACTGACCCTTAAACACCGAACACGTTAATTCCTAAAGCACTTTATGATGAAAGGAAAAACACAAGCACAAAACAGGGCAGGGCACCAGAAGACCTAACTTAAACGCAGTGCTTGCTTGGCCTCTAATCAACGCTGTGACCTTGAGCAAGTCATTTTAGCCCCTGAGGTTTCAGACTCATCATCTGTAAAAGGAAACGATCGTTAGAACAACCCCTCGGGCTGCTTCGAGATGGACTGTAACCCCAGAACTGTGTGTACTAAGAAAAATATTCAGGATGTAAAGAAAAAAGCCTGATAATTATTTATTAAGGAAAAAAATAAAGATGCTGATATCAAGTCCTAAGGGATGTGCTTCAAGTGTGGGCTGGGACCACATCGAACAAACATGGTCTTTAAAATTCCACAAAGAGAGTGAGGAAAGAGGGCTGGTAGCCAGCTCCCCTCTGCCCCAGCGGGGCAGGAAACCCATGCTCCTAGCTTGCTGACACTGAGGGGCTCGCTGGTCCGCCCATGACCTCCGACCCTGCAGAGAGCAGGCCGTGTCTACATGTGCTGATGATTCAAACCTGGCATCAACTCCAAATTCGCAGATTTGGGTATTTATCGATATAGTTGCAGCCCCAATCTCTAGAAGAGCCAAGGCCTGTTTTTGATGCTAGAATCATCCGCAAGCGTAAGGTGCTATGTTCTCTTTGAATCTTAAAAATGACAGATTTACTGGAATGAATGAAAAATGAACACCTTGGTATTCACTGTTGAAAACGATATGTGTGTAACCTTCATTTCACTCTGCACAGAGTGGAGTCAATATAGATAAAGTTAAAAAAAAAAATGATCCCAGCTTTCTGATTACTGAAAAGTCAGCTAAATCGATTTTCCTCAGGAATCCTTTAATTTATCCATTACTTCTTTATTTATACCTCTTCAAAAAAGAAGCATTTGAATGCCTCTGCAGTGTGTGATACACACATTTAAAAAGATAAAGGAACACACGTCTTGGGATGAGGGCCGAGAGACAGGTGTGCCGGAATATCTAAGCTACGGAATTTTACTGGGGGAAAAAAAAAAAAGGTCAATTTCATTTTGACCTTCCCGACAGCAAAGGGAAGGCATTGAGAAAGCACGACTTTTTAAGGGCACTCTCAAAAGAAAGAAGATGTTTCTCAGATGTGAATTAGGTGAAGTGTTGTCCCCGGAACTGGCAAAGGTTAAGAAAGAAAGACGCTGAAATAAGAACTCAAACGCTGAATGGCTCCTGGGAAGCGGTGAAGTCCTGAGAACTGTGACTCGTGGGGACACCCGAGTAGCCTGCGGGGCAGCCCCTCTCGCGTCTGAACGGAGGGTGGGCTTGTGGGCGAGTGGACCTCGAGGCCCCTGGCAAATCGTTCAAATGCAGGGGTCATCCCAGCGACGACAAGGGCCAGAGGGCTATTCGAAGAGCCTGAACTGCATCTTGGCCCAGAGGCAGGACCGGGCTTCTGGAAGGAGGAGGGTGACAGGGGGAGCCCGCGCAGCCAGCCAAGGGAGGGCTGGCCTGGTGCTGGCGTCTGGCCGGCATCGCGAGTGCTCCCTGATGTCACCTGGCACCCAGTTAACAACACCCTGAGGGACCGAGTTTCCTCTCCCAATCTCCCATCTGAGGTCCCCGTTCTCGACACTGAGCGGTTTCTGGTCTTTGGGGTGGTGGCTTCTCCACCTGGCTTGGAACGCCTCGCAACCCAGTCGTTAGTTCTACATGGATCTAAGAAGGATGAAGAAACGTGGAGAAAGATACCCGGAGTTCTCTCTCCGAACCCGCGCTGTCCGGCGGGTGGATGAATCTCGTTCTGAGACGAAACGCGTCCTGGGCCATCGGTGCCAGGACACTCAGGATGGAGCCAGGTAAGAGCAGGGCCTCGAGCCGCTGAGCAGAGTCTGGGACAAGCCGCCTCGCGCTGCCGGGTGAACCTGACCAGGCACACCCACCGCAGGGCGAGGGCCGGCTCGGCTGGCACCGGACCGGGGGGACCATTTTTTGGGGTGTGTGTGTGTTTGTTTTTCGGTTAAGTCTGTTCACACAGCAGGAGCTCGGGCTTCCTCGGGGAGAGAGAGCACGTGCGCCGAGGCTGCCACGTGGAGACAGGCACGCCGTGTGCTCGGCGGTGAGGGGGACTCACCTGGGACTGGGACAGCGCCCCCGACCCCTTGCTCTCCTGCGACAGGAAGAAGCGGACGGACATGAGCAGCTCCTGGATGCACACGCGGAACTCCTCCTCGTGCTGCCCGCCCGTGGCCAGCGAGAAGAGCCGCCGGGACTGCACGATGTACTTGAAGATGTACTCCTGCGCCTTCGGGGACAGAAGGACGGCGCCCGCGTCACTCCCCCCGGGGACGGACCCCGCGTCTGATCCCCGCGTCACTCCCCCCGGGGACGGACCCCGCGTCTGATCCCCGCGTCACTCCCCACAGGGACAGACCCTGTGTCTGATCCCCAAAGTTTCAAGTTTAGTCAGCAGGAGAGCCTGCTTTTCCAGAAGGGTTCTGCTTTGCCAGGAGACACGCTGGCCACTCAGCGTTTGCCTTTGCTCAGACCAAAGGGATGCGTTCACAGTGAACGGGACGCGAACTCGTCTACTGTCATCTGCTGGCGCGGCAGAGGGGGGCGTGCGACAACAGGAAGGATGGCCGGGGCAGCGCTGGACCGTCCCTCTGAGGACCGTCCTCCTTGAAGGTGCTTGCAGGTGAGGTGTTGGCATCTCCACACACCACCGAGCACACAGGGCACAGAGGTGGGGACACTCCGCCCACGAGACCCAGTGCAGCCACAGGCTTCCTCACCGTGACCCCTGCTAAGCCACCCGGTTCTCGCTGAAGATTTAAGATGAAAGCTTCTGGATGGGCTCGGTCAGGTGACAGGAGCAAAGCCAGGGACGGCCCGGCCTCACCACCCACCCGCACTCTCCTCCCTCCTGCCACTGCTGGACGTCACTTCGGGGGTCACGGAGCCCGGAGCAGTGAGGAGTCCCCCAACCCCGAGCAGTGGAGTACCCCCCACCCCGAGCAGCAAGGGGTCCCTCCCGCCACAAGTGGCAACGGGTCCCCCTGCCCCAAGCAGGCTCCACCGGGCGGGCTGGCAAAGCCTCTCTCCAGCCATCACCGGCTGGAGCAGTGGGAGGTGAGAAACTTCTAGAACAGCGAGGTCAGCAGCCGGCCCCGCACACCCACCCGCCCGGCCCCAGGGGCCGCGCTGGTACCTTCAGCACCTCCTGGATGTGCTCCTGCCGCTCCACCTCCGTGATCCTGTCCACGTACCACTTGAGCACTTTGATGAGGTCCCTGGAAGGCGGAGAGAGGCGCAGAAGGGAGAGCTGGGCTCAGGCTCGGCGAAACGCCCCCGCGTTGCTCGGTTGTGTCACTGGAGGCTGCTCTTCCCATCAGCGGCCACCTTTCCCCGTCCCAACTTCACAGGGTCTGCTTACTCGCCCGGCTACCCCTTCCCGAAGCATCCTCCGGATGCGACACATCCCCCCGGACACGTCCCGCGGGCCCCGCCGGCTCCAGACACGCGTCAGAACGGGTGGAGGCGGATATCAGAGAAAGGACGCTGGCCGAGGGAGCTGGCCGCGTCCTGGACAGCTGCCACCTGGGATTCCGTCCCCAGTGGCCATGGAAACACTGGACAAAATACTCTGCCGGAGGAAAAGGGGGTACGGGACGGAGGAAGGCAGCAGCACCCCCCCACCCCCACTTCACATCGCACGCCCAGGGCTTCATGGCGCCCGCTCTCCGTGGGGAGAACGGGGCTTCAGAAACACCGGGGTTTGGTTTCTTAACAAACGGAAGTTGAGTGAACACCCCCCCCCACACCTCCCAGAATAATTCCCAGGTCTGCGGCCAGCCGAGCTCCCCTCAGCTTTGGGGGCTCTCGGTTCCCAGGACACACACAGAGCGATGCTCTACGACGCCCCCTTTCCCCTCGGCCGGGGGAGAACACGTGGGGTGCCAGCAAGGGGCGCCGTGGAGCGCGCCATCCTGAAGACAGCGTGTGGGTGAGTTTGTGCCCGCCCGCGGCCCGCGCCGATGTCCCAGGCCGTATTTGGCTGTGAGGACCGACTACGCCAGCCTGAAACGTCAGCACCCCTGTCGTCCAGCTGCCACGGACGGCTTCATCCCGAAGCCGCGACCCCCACGCGCGAGGGCCCACCCTGGGGACCGAGGGGCTGGACTGCACCCACAGTCAAAGCTCCCCACCGCCGTTCCACTGTACCCTCCGCAAAAATCACAGACGGAGGTTCAGGGGTTGAAGGAATAACTCACTTGAGGAAAGGCCGCAGGCATACACCTTAACATGCCCTGAGACGGGAGGCCCCAACGAACGGGGTCAGATGCTCCCCTAACGGCCGCCTTTCGCATATCCCATAGGTGGGACATGTATGGGAGGCACATCCCAGACGCTGGCGGCGGGGTTGGGGGGCTGAACCCTGATGGGCTTCATGCTCCTTTAACAGGCCTCTGGGATGAGACGATCGGGCACGAATGTACCCATACGGCCTTACGGTAGAAGGTGGAAACGGAGGCAGGATAGCGGGGACAATGATGGGAGTATCGGGGTACACTTCAGGACTGTATTTTGCAGAGCCCAAGACGGGGAAAATGCACAGGACGGGAAGAGGGCAGCTGGGTGACCCCTGGCCGTGATCAGCCGGGCTGCGTGGGGACGGGGCCAGCTAGAGCACATCCTGCTCACGCACTCGAGCATCGCGCGCACAGTCCCAGCGCCCGGGAAGGGGCGCGCGCGGTGAGGGCGGCCGCTGGCATCGAGGGGTGGGGTCCAGTGAGAGCCCGCGGCCACGGCCCAGGCCTCTGCGTGGTCGGCACGTGTAGTGCCTGGCAGGCCGTGGGCTCTCAGGAAATGTCGACGGCAAAGTGAATGGGTGACTGTGAAAAGCTACGGTGGCCAAGGCTGATTGTCCTTTCCGAGTTCTTTCTGAAAGACCCCTGGACCCACCAAGGAGTGAGGAGGTTACACGGGGCCATCGGCAGCCGAAGCGAAATAGCGACGTCTCGGACCAAAGACCGTCGAGTGAAAGAGAGACGAGAAGAAAACATCCTCCGTTTCAGGTTTCCTCTTTTCAATCTTTTGATCGAAATAAATTCTAGCCATTGCAAAAAAGATGCAGAAGAAAGGAGGATACAGTCCTGAGAGCCACTTCGGCGGCTGTGTTTAATTTCCTCATACGCGCCTTTCTCCATGTTCCCATCCAGCTGGTTCTGTGTAGAAAATCCCCAAAGAAACCACGTCCCAACCCCCCACAGGAGACGGGCCCCTCACCTGTACGCCAGGGCGCCGGCGAAATGGCTCTCGATGTAAGTGTCCATCACGGGCTTGAAGTGATGGAATTTGCTGTCTTGCAGCAGATTGATTATGTGAACCTGAAGAGAAAACTGAGCTTCAGAACACCGAAGGCAGACCAAGATTTTTTTCTTCTTGTTGTCGTTATTCTTTTTGTGTGAGCTCTCATGCTGCTAGGTGCGCGTTTCTGACTCTGCCCGCGGGGGTCGAGAGGGAGACACAAAATGGTGACGAGATGATTAAAGCGAATGCAAACTCACCAAAGAATCAAACACTTTCGAGCCGTACTTTTGGGAATTTTCATCTAAAATTCCAAATAAGGTGTCCAGCGTGTCCTGCAGAAACTGTGAGAGAAAGAAGACGTCGGTGAACCCAGATCATGTCGTCTGTCCGTCCCCCGCAAATATTCTTTACCCCACGAGTTTCTGGGTGGGGGGAGGGGGTGATAAAACGACAAATACCTTCACTATCTCTGAGCCATCGATGTCTTTTAACTTGGAGAGACAGCCCGTGATCTTGTCTGGGTGGGTTCTCCATTTCAAAAGATCGAGCATGTCGCCTTTCCAAACGGAAAAGAAAGTCGACCTTAGCAGAGAACAGACGTTCGCAGTGATGCCGGCCCCCTGCCCGGCCACCCGCCCTGGACGCCCGCCCCCGCAGGCCACGATCGGCCCTCGGGGACCTAGCGCAGCGAATCCTAGTCGTCTCGCTTCCCAGCGCTCTCCACCTACGAACGCCTCCTCGGCCTCCGGTCCTCGGCCGAGCTGCCGCTCCATCCTTGGGACGCCACTGCTACCCATGAACGATGCCGGAGACTGGGTGACACCGGGTGACATGGGCGGACAGACACCCTTTGGGAATCCTGATATGCAAATCTGCTCTAGGAAATGGTTCCTGGAGCCCACACCGCTTGCTAAATGCCCAACTGAGATGAAATGAGATTTGCATATTTTCCAAAGTGAGCAAAATGAATACAAAGCCATTTAATTCCAATTTGGAACCGGATTACTTCTACACAGAGACGTGTGTCTCGCATGCAAATTGCCGGAAAATCAACCAACGTCCTCCTTCCCATCTCTTTGAAGCACACCGATTCGTCTCCCGGCTCCTTTGAAGCTGTCTTACCCGGACAGGGGTGACCCAAGTCAAACTAACACCTAAGCACCTAAGCAGGCTCCAGAAATGACCCAGCGTTGCCGTCTCTACAGCGAGATGTTTCACACAATGATTTCACAGACAGATTATTTACCACATGTACTTGAAATGTTTTCTCTGCTTGTTACGAAGCAGCCACTTCTAATTTTCGGGATTTGGTCCTCTCTGTTTCATGCTCACAGTCTAACCTCCATAACTCAAAAACTAACACAAATGAAGGACGGAGGACTGAACGTTGTTAACGGCAGATAATCCGTCGTTAATCTCATCTGTGTGACTGGCAGAATGACCCCCAAAGTGTCCGTGTCCTAATCACTGGTACGTGTGGATGTGGTCACTTGACGTGGCAAAAGAGATTTTACAAACGTGATTCAGTTAAAGATCTTAAAATGCGGGGACTAGCCTGGGTTGGCCAGTGGGGCCGATGTCATCACAAGGGCCCTTAAAATACGGAAGGTGATCGAAGTCAGAGAGGTGGCTACACGGATGGCCTTGAAGAGGAAGGAGTGGCCGTGAGCGAGGAAATGCAGGTGGCCCCGAGAAACTAGCAAAGGTAAGCGAAAGAGTTCGCCCCCCGAGACCCCAGAAGAAAAGCAGCCCTTGTGCCACTGACTTCAGACTTGTGACCTCCAGAATGGTAAAAGAATACGTTTTTGCTGTTTCAAGCAATAAGTTTATAGTTACTGTTAAAGAGATAAACTGATAAACCTGAAACTACTCTCTCTGAGGTGATCAGTGGTATGTGAACCTTGGTTCTGTCACAGACACACAATGAACCCGCAGAGGGTGAATGAACATTCAGGGAGTCAATGAGAGGTTGATTTGGTTGTCTCCACAACCTCCATGGGGGTAGACTGGCCCCAGAAAAGTCACCTGAGATTTGGTAAATGCTCGACAATCGTTACAGAGTTATGCCAGTGAAGGTTTTACTTAAGTGAAATCATTAATCCCTGAATATCGATACAATCTGGTATCACTTGGCATTTCTTAATTCAGTGAAATTTACTAAAAATAAATCATGCAGCCGATTTTTAAAACCATTTCTCCAAAATTCTTCCCAAACCAATACAAATGGGAAAGAATCACTTGCCAAGGTCCTATATAAAATACAGGAGCATTGCACAAGAATCTGAGACGTATCTTAAAAGGGGACCATATGAAAATGCCACATTGCTTCTTGCCCAATGCCACATTCTCAGAGACGAAGTGCATGTCCTACTACAGACGTGGTCCGTGACACAGAAGAATGAGTGGCGCTTACAAACGCTGAGGCACAAGACTTATCACGAAGTGATTCTCTTGAACATAATGGATCTGACTTTTAATACAGCATTTGGGCTGCTAGCCAGAAGCCTTATATGGCAACCTTTATGTGGAGAACTCAAACACGTTTAATTGACTTCCTTTATTACAATGTTTTCACGACACTCTGCCAAGGAGAAGAGCTTGCTCTATTAATCATAATTTGCTAAACAATCGCTGACATAAAAAAAAAAGGGGGGGAGAGAAGAATGCTAGAAAAGAAAAGCAATATCCATCTCATTAAACAGAAAACAGCCTTTATTCTAAAACCTGCAATTAGCCCTGTTTATGGGGCTATAAAACCAGAGAGATGAAGGCAGAGCTATTCTTTGTCTTTCATTCTTTTTTTTTTTTTTTAAGCAGCTGGGTTTTGAGGGTCGATGGGAAGAGTCTGGGGTGACCACGAAGTCCATAAACCACGTGCCTGTGACATATCGCTGGAGCAAGACCATGCCGTTTACCGCAAATCAATCACACACAGAAGCAGCCACGACGCCTCCAGTGCAAAGCTCTTTAACTGTGAAAGCATTGCTGCTTACTGACCACGTCTCCAAAATCCACACAACAAGGCCTTCCAAAGACGACCGCGCAGCGCCTTACCGTTCTGTGTGAGTTTCGTGGAACAGAGAAAAGACGTTATCCAGAAAGACTCCTTCGTCGCCTTCGGGGCCTGGCTGTGGTTCCCGAGGAGCACGCCCTTGGAGAAGGGGAGCGCGAGGTAGCGGGCTGTGTCCTGCAGGTTTGTGTTGTCCTCACACTGTTGGGGAGATTGCAGAGCAGAGCTCACGAGCATTGCCCAGCACGTGTCCACTCCCGGTGCGTGTGTGTGGGCTGCGAGCGGCCCAAGGGGCATTGCACGCGGCATCTGGCTTTACGTGAAATGCAACAGAAGTGGATCGAGGGAAGGGAGCAGAGACTTTGAACTTGCGCCGGCCTGGATTTGACTCCCAGCTCCGCCACCCACCACGAGTAACAGTCACCACGTGACGCGGCCACTCGGGACTCACGTTCCTCTCTCTAAACCCCACCCCCCCCCCCGTGTTGTCACGGGAATCAGGGCTACGCAAAGAAGCCTCTAGCACAGCGCCGGACGCCGCGGCCGTGCGCGAGAGCGCGTGTCTGCGGGGACCACACCTTTCTTTAAGAGATGCTTCTATATTTCCAGCATCTCCTGGGAGAGCCGTTAAACAACTCCTTGCTTTGAAGACTGGCAACTAAAGGGAATAGAATTGCAGGGTAGCCTGACGGTCCCACTATACGATGCAAATCGCAATGTCACCAAAAATGCCGCTAACACATGAGAAAGGAATGACAGATTGAAAAAAAAGAAAGAAACCTATTTTCCTAACCCTAGCGTAATTCTTTCTTTCGTTAAAGACTGTCACTTAGTGCTAACGCCGGCAGGAACACTGGTGATGGGGACACGGACATTCACGACGCACACGGAGCCGTACGGGACTCCTTTCCACAGGTGGGAGGACACACGGCTGCACGGGGCGGGGTCGGCTGTCACCGCGCCACTTCCGGGCAGTGCGAAGAGCGACGTCACCCACTACGCACGTTCTCACCAAAGGTGCAGAACTGGGGTCCATCACACCTGCAGATCCCACGGGCACCTCACAGGAGATGCCAGGGACGCCCAGCACCCAGCAGGCCGAGCACCCTCTGGGGGAGCCACCAGACGAGCCCAGGAGGGGGCGCCTTCTGGGGGAGGCCTGGCTTTCTCTCCTCAAGCTGAGTGTGGTGAGCAAAGGCACTGTTCTAGGTAAACAACACTTCAGAGGCAGACGGGCAGAGGTGACATATGTCATAACACACTTGTCTGAACCCATACCCTGTCCAACACCAAGGGTGAACCTCAGTGTAAACCATGGGCTTGGGGGTGATAAAAAAAATTACCCATCTGGTGGGGGCCGTTGATCATGGGGGAGGTGACACGGGAACTTCTGTACTTTCCGATTTGATTGTAAACCTAAAGCTGCTCTAAAAATATGCATATCATGTAATATCATTGGGGTAAAAAAAACACACACAGAAAAACATCTAGAAGGATATCCACTGAGGCAGTAACAGTTACATCGCCTGGGTAATGAGAATATGCTATTTTAATTTGATTTTGAATGATCTTTATGCCGTTTTTAGAATGAATAAAGGTGATTTTAAATTAAAATTTTGAGGAAAAACACTGTGACAGATATAGAGATTATATAACTTAGATTATTCTGTGTGAGGATTTTAAAACTCATATGAACATTATTCCTTCACATGTGTTCAAGTATTTTCAAAGCCAGTGCCCTAAAAACAGGCAGGAATTTACGTACAGAATCCCTCTGGTAGTCTAGGGTGCTTTGTGCGATTCACAAAATATGTTTAAAGATTTTTAGAGAATAAATCTTTAAGGAAGACCTTACAAGTTCAGGACACAGAACTGGCATATTACGAGACGTTCTTGCCAGCGCACCTGCCCAGTTATGGGGCTACCAACAAACACCCAGACAGCCTCCGTGATTCCCTCCTAACGTCACAACTCCAAATGTTCTCTTTTATCACTGCAAGATGTCTCATACCGACAGAAGGGTGCGTGACACTCTGCGTCACTGTCACCCCCCCCCCCAGCCTGGTCCTTGGGACACAGCGAGTCACTCGCATTCTGGGGAACGCTCGCAAAACACCTGTTTGGTTTTGCCACAGGGACAGTTTCTTCCCTCGGATCTGATGGAGGCACAGAACACAGTGACGTGGCTATGAGAATGACGGGATGTCGTCCTCCGCGTGCTCTCGTGACACCGACACAGCCACAGTGTCGCTGGCGTCACGGGACTTGGGTGACGGCAGACAGACGAGGGGACGAGGAGCTGAGCCATTCCTGCGAGGAGAGACACGGCAACATGACCGCAGCCTCTCGCGGCGGCTACTGGACTGTGGGAATGAGCCACCGTCGTCGTCACAGATGGGGACGAGTCTCTGTGGAATCGCGGTGAGTCGTGTGACAATGGCGCGGGGTTACTTTGTTACACATGAGCGCGGAGGGCGGTGAGGACCAGCCCGGGCTCCGCTGCCCGTGGGGGTGACACCGGATTTGTGCTGTCCCTGAGGGTAGCATCGCTTTCATGCTGTCCCCGAGGGTGACACCGGATTCATGCTGTCCCTGAGGGTGACACTGGACTCATGCTGTCCTTGAGGGTGACACCATGTTCAGCAGGAGATGCCGTCCCTCGGGCTCACAGAACTCAGACGCAGCCTGTGCCACGGTGGCCTCCCCCTTCCTAACGACGCTGCAGCATGGCTCATGGTCCACAGTGAAAATCGGTTCGTACAGCAATGGGGTCTGCATGGGGCCCCGGCTGCCTCTGATGACCACTTTAGACACGTGAAAGAGAACTGTGATGCTCCATCAACAATAACGTTCCAGAAATGAAACCTTTGCGATAACGCAAGTGAGGTGATCGAGAGACGAACTACAAGTTACTCAAACGTCAACCGGTACAGAAATTAATAGCACATGACTCGGGCAAAGGTGTCTGTAATCCGTAAGAAGTCGAGAATTAAATTTAAACACACAGCCAGACACTCCAGTTGCAACTATATGTGACCAGTTAATTGGAAACAGATTTAAATCGTTGTGGAAGCAAATATCCTGCTATAGTGACTCTTTCAGCACGACTGGCCACCTCAGCGTCACTATCGAACAGGTATTAAGTCCTGTAGTTTGGCAGGAAGAGTGTAACAGGGACACAAACACAGTCCCCGTCCTGGCGGGCGTCACACGTCCGACTTCTGTGCCCGGCTGCTAACACGGACTCCAAAGCCGTGGAGAAGACCAGTGAGCTCCAGCTCTGCCGGGGCCGGGGGCGTGCGGGGAAGGGGCTGCCCCACCTTAGTCGTAATGAAAGACAGACTCGCCGAGCCGCCGGGGGGCGGGGGAAGGGCATGCGACGGGGAAGCAGCGATGGGAAAGCTTATGAAGTCCCCACACGTCCTGAGCCAACAGCACCGGCGCGAGGTTAACTCAGTTCCAGTAAACGCGCAGCGATTAGATAAGGCGTCAGCATGAGGAGGAGCTGCGGGAAGGGAAGGTGGGAATGTTCAGAACTATTTTTGCAACGCTTCTGGAAGTCTAAAATATCTTTAAAAACAACTGTTTGGGAAAGCACAGGTGTATTGAGACAACGAGATGCAGTTGAGTGTGGCTGGAGCATGGAATTTGTGAACGCGAAAAAAAAGCAAGCCTGGGGTCTACCCAAGGCCTCTGAACTGAGCAAAACCTGAGGAGATTCTGACGCTCGGTTTGGGCTTAAATCCCCCAGATTTAAAGCACTGTCAGGGGGCGAGGGACCCGCCACGCCACCGGCCGTTTCGCTCTGGGGGCGAGTGTGAGAAGCTGCAGGTGTCTCTTCGCAGCAGGCGTGCGTGGGGGCGGGACCTGGGGCTCAGCGTGCGACACGCTGACACACTGAGGTGCGTCTGGCCGACCCAGCCGAAGGCCTGGGCTAGAACTGCAGACCCGGCCGTCGCCAGCCGAGGAGCAGCACCTCGACCCACGGAGGAGGGCGCGATGGCCCTCGGGGGGAGGAGATGGTGCCCATGTGGCCATCCCAACACCACTCACGAAACGGGCTACGTTTTTAACCCCGTGACTTGAAATCCACTCCTAGTCCCATCTATCTTCCTTCCTTCCTTCCTCCTTCCTTCCTTCCTACCTCTTTCCTTCCTTCCTTCCTGCTCCCTTCCTTCCTTCTTCCTTCCTTCCTTCCATTTTTCTAGTTTAAAAATAACTAATCCAACGGTCAGCAGACTGTGCGCCCTCTTGCCCTGCAGAGAAAGGATAAGCATTGTGCTCGTAACGTGGTTTTCTAACCATCCGCTGGGAGCGTTCTTAAGTGGAGACTGACCTTGTCGGCTCAGTGCTACACAAAAGGCAACCATGGCATCCACCAGACTGGAAACAAGTCGTCACACCTGGCGAGCACGCCACACCCCTTTAGACAAGCAACACAGAGCAAGCTTGATCGTAAGACGCCCCAGCCCTGCCGGGTTTTCCTGTGGCGCTAATGCTTCCCCGTGGGTCCTTCCGATGGAGGGCCTCCCCAAATTAGACAACGCGCAGCCGCCATCCCGAGCCTCCTCCGTGGCTGAGGAAGGCCACCGGGAACACCTGCCCTTTAAATCGTTCGAGTTCCAAGAAATTTTCCTGCGCTTTATGGGTCAGGATCCCGGATGCTGTGACAATTTAACACTGCGAGCTCCTCTCCGTTCCATCAGGGTTCGAAGAAGAGGGAACGTAAGCTCCAGAAATACAGGGACGGCAACTGCGTTGCTCACCGCTGCGTTTCAGCACCTAGGACAGCGCCTGCCAACCGTCAGCGGGCAGCGGATGTGCTGAACCAAGAACTGGAGAGTGACGGACTGGAGACAGGCATGCACGCACGCGCACACACGCACGTGCACACACACGCATGCATGCATGCACACACGTATACACACATGCACACACATGCACACACGCACATACATGCATGCACGCATGCGCACACACGCACGTACACACACGTAGAAATGGAAACGCCTACATATGTTGTGCAACAGTCTAAAGGCGAAGAAAGGTGTTGTCTGTGCGCCCCTTCGTTCACTCAGTAAACCTCCGCTGCACACCTACTGTGTGCCAGAAAACTCCGGATACAGCCGCTGCTCTCAAGGACTCATAAACTCACTGGGGACAGCCGAGGGCCCGTCACGTAACCACGGGATAGCGCAGCGAGTGCAAGGGTGAGAAACGAATGCAGACAGCCAGAGAACACCCCCCCCCCCCCAGTGGGCCAGCTGGGACCACGGAGGGCGTCAGGGCCGGGGAAGGGGTACCGGTCTCCTGGAAAAGGCTGAGGCCAGGCGAGCTCCGAGGGTGCACAGGAGGTAGCTGTGGGGTGAGGTGAGGGTGCCGAGGGTGGAGGAACAGAGGGAACCCCAGGCGGGGTCAGGAGCTAGGAGGAGTTGGACATGGCCGTGGCACTGAGTGACAGACAGAAAGCAGCGAGGGATGACGCAGGGGGGCGGAGCCTGGCAGTGGCAAGGGGTGACGCGGGAGGGGGGCAGAGCCTGGCACCCCCCCAGCGCCCCGGATCTGTCCTCTCGGCAATGGGGAGCTCCAGGGGGCTCCGTGGGGCTGTGGCCTGGCTGGGTCTCGCCTCGGGTGGGTCACCCCCACGGCGGGGTGGAGCCTGGACCAGCGGGAGACGGGGATGGGGCGGAGGGCCTGGTGGCCCCGCCAAGTGGGAGGAGCCTGGAACCGCGCGGGCGACAGGAGCGCAGAATCGCAGAGGGGGACGCCCGGGAGGAGACCGTGTCCTCGCACCCTGTATTTTCCTAGTGCCTGGTATTCTCATACTTCACAGTGACTGCTATTCTCAGATAACCTTCTAAAGATCTCTCGTTTCTGAATTTTTCCTTTACTGCCTTCTCCCGCGTACTTTGTCCCCGATGCTTTATGACAATTCTTGATGCAAAAACCAGAAAGTAACGAGACCACGGCAGCTGTGGTGGCGAAGTGCAGCCCCTCCCCCCCATGGCTCGGGGGAGCAGCAGACAGCACAGCGCCCTGTGACCCTCGCCAGGTTCACCGCCGGGGACACGCAGATCTGGGTCAGAAAGCGTGTCTTAGCTGTGTCCGAAAACACCCTTGCGGGATCTGTTTGATCCTGCCACAGCAATGGGAAAGACTTCAAGGTCATCCAGACTTAGTCAAGGTCATCATACACACTTACTCAAACACCTGCGCTTTAGATGAAAAGCATACCTCATCTTTAAAATGTGTTTTAGAATACGACACAGGGTACAGAAGCAATGCTTTCAAAAGGGCCCTCTCCCTGCCCACGACCCTCCAAATCGCCCGCCTCCCAGCCAGCTCCTCTCTCCCCCAGAGACACGCAAGGACGGCGAGCTCCTGCGAAGTCGCCTCCCGCGGCCACCGCCCCCGCCCGGCCCGGCCCGGTCACCTTGTGCACGATGAGCTCGTGCGTGCCGTCCGGGAGGGTCCTGCCGTCCTCCTGCATCAGAGGCACGAATGAGAAGCCGAACAACTTCTTCTCGCCTTTCTCCTTCGCTGCGGGAGAGAGAGAAGCAACGAGGAGAGCGTCCGTTACTCACCGAGCGCCCGCTCCCGCGGCTCTGGAGGTGAGCGCGCTGTCGGGACGCGTGAGCGGAAGGATGGAGGGAGGGGACGCGGCTCCCGGCTCAGCGCCCCCGGCCCCTTCCCCACGGCGGAGGCCAGCCCGGGAGCGGGGCTCTGTCCCCAGCGGCCCCTCCAGCCCCATCTTCCTGCCCCCCACTCTGCAAGCCACACTCCTGGGCTCATTTTCTTCGTGGGACACGTTCTCTGAAATGATGCTTGTTTATTTGTATAGCGTCTACTTCTCACAGCTCACTTCGGGCTGTCCGCGCCGCTGGGCGCATTCCCACCTGCCGTGTTCTGTTCTAAGCCAGTATTTCAACGAGTGACAAGAGTTGGCTCTCAGTAAACATACGTGAGCCGAGCGCACGAGTGTGGGACGCAGTTCTGCCTCCTGCTCGTGGACAGTCCCTCAGGCCCTGCCCACGGCAGGGCACAGACGCGCAGCCAGCCCTGCAGAAGCCGCCTGGTTGGGACCGGCCGGGCACGCTGGGAAATGGCAGCGTGAGTGACGATCCGTGGTTTGAGAAGGGCTAACGCGGTATGTCTGGAAGCCGGCGATGAGGCCACGAGGTTTTCAGAGGCCTCATTACCAGTTAACACGGCTGCCAGCGTCAGGGATCGTTAAGCATCATTTACAGCTGTGAGGGAGCTGGCTCTAGATCTCCTGAATACCATGCCAGTTCTTTCCGCCAAAAAATGGAGCAAGCTGTAAAAGAAACTCATTTGTTCGCCTCCAGTCTCCTGCACTGAGGGGAGCGGGGGGCAGCTCTCTGGGGCCAGCCGCCCACCAGGGGCCGGAGGCTGGTCTTCCCCAGGGAATGGACGTGACAGCCGACAGAAAGTCATAACTGACTGTTCCCTGCTCAGGACAAAGTCTCGGGGTCATCCTTGACTTCCCTCCTACTTGCGCATCCAATCTATCAACAACTCTGTAAAAAGCACGCAAATCCTTACGCGAATCACTTTAACCTGAGCGGCAGGACCGAGCGAGCCTCCTGAAGGGGTCCCCCGGCTCCTCCCTGGCCCATCTCCGACCTCCTACCTGTACAGCAGCCAGACTCCCCTTCCATCATCCAAACCCTCTACTAGCTCTCGTCACCCCAAATAAAATCCACAGTCCTCCCCGTGACCCCAGAGACGATACGGATCCAGCTCCCCTGTCACCTCGCTGGCTCATCCCCAAACTCACCTGCTCCTTCTGGCCTCCCTGTCACTCCATGAACATGCCAAGCACGGTTCACCCTCGACCTTCTGTAACCTCCTCTTCTCTCTGCCTGGAATAGTCTTTGTCCAGATACCCTAGGGCTCACGGCTTTACTTCTCTTAGGTTGCTGCCGCCTTGACATGTCTCCTTATCAGAGAGTTCCTTCCCGACTGCCCCGCCTAACTCGGCAATACAGCATCGCTTCCTAGCGCCCGACCCCAGCTGTGCCTTCTCCGCGGCCCTCACCATGCCCCGACACGTCTGGGCGTCTTTGCTCACACCTGTCATCTGCCTTCCCTCTGTGGGATGCGGCCCCAACGAGAGGAGTTACTTGGCGGCTGCATCCACTGACATATCTTCAAGAAAGTGCTGGACACACAGCAGGTGTTCAAGAAATGCTTGTTTGATGAACGAACAACATTTTTTCATAAATATCGGTACACGCAGAGAAACGTTTAGACGCTCATGAGATAAAATGATTTTTCATTGATTATTTGTAATGTGTGGGATAATGGGGATTTTTTTCTTTATGTTTTGCTGTATCTTCTGAATATTAACATGGAATATTTTTTTTAAAATCTGTGAACGTGTTTGAAGTATGAAGACAGGAGGGCAGAGATCTAACACGTTTCACGAAAAACAGCCTTTGTTCTGCCTCCCGAGTTCTGAGTTATCATAATTGTCTTCAAACGCCCTTTCTCCCTTTCGCCCGCTTCCCCTTTCCTTTCTTCTCTTTTGATTACTTGAAAGCTCAAAGCTCCTTTGAGGCCCAACTGAGAATTTAAAACAAAGACGGGTGGAAGGGACAGCCTGGCACCTGGCCCAGGCTGTACGTTTTCTCGCTTCGAGACCCGTCCACGGAACTCCTCTGGGGGTCTGGGAGACCAGGGAGACCCTGCCGGTCTCCCTACCTCCTGAAACTCCCACAAAAGCTTCATTCCCGGAGCCCCTGAGCCGACTCCGAAACATGCTGTGTGGTCCCAGCAGTGGCCACGTCCTCTCTCTCGTCCCTGAAGTGTGGGCGAGTTACACGGGGCAGGTGGAGGCTGCATAGCTGTGGGTCGTGCCTCCGTCCCTCAGACGGGACAGGAGACTGCTGCTTCTGGCCGTGTGTGAGGTCCACCACAGTGACACAGGGAGCACCAGAGGACCCCCGGACTCGAGGTCCCCCCAGGGCAGAGAGTCAGGGCTTCAGAGGGTGGTAATGAGCACGAAAGAATTAAAGTAGATTTGTCAAGAGAATACAGCTTCATGGATCGGGGTGTTGACCTGGACGCATTCTGCAGCATCCCTACGCCTTGGGGTTTTTTAGATCTGCAGATGAGGCAGTTACTTCGCATCATCTCTCGGGCCCATTGGGACCGACCGCACCTGATTCTATTTGAATACTGCCTGGGATGGCGCCGTGATGCAGATGTATGCGAATCAGCTGTGACCCTGAGCCAATCGGAGGCTTTCCTAGTGACCTCGCCTGCCGGGATTAGTCCCGGCGGGTCCCCTGAGCGGCTGCCAGCCGGACAGGCTCCGGGCCCACAGACGCCAGCTGGGCCAGGACGGCCTGGGACCCACCAGAGCCAGGGTCTCCCCTCCCCGTCCACTCCCTCCAGACCAGGGAAGTGACCCCTGAAGAGAAGGCGGCCGGTTTCCACCGGCTTCTCTCCCTCCTTCTCCCTCCTCCTCATCTCCACTTAGGCGGCGGTCCCTGGAGCAGAAGCCAGCCCCTCCCTCGCAGGAGCCCAGCCCCCCCCCCCCCCCCCCCCCCCCCCCCCCCCCCCCCCCCCCCCCCCCCCCCCGGTCGCCCCCACTGCAGACGGGCTCCCTGCGCCTGAGGCCGCCAGCCAGCGCCACCAAACACTCACTGGAGCAGTGCCGGAACTCGAAGCGGAGGTGCGCGCCCCTGAACTTGTCCACGGGGATGGGCAGCTTCAGCAGCTCCGCCCAGCGTGGGCTGTTGTTGTGGTAGAGCACGAAGGAGTGGTACTCGCTGGCCAGCGGCTCCCCGGAGCCGAAGGCGATGATGTCCTGGCGGAGGAAGCGAGCAGGCTCAGGGCCGCACGCCGAGGGTGCCCACGACGGCAGCGGGGCTGCCGCCCGGCTGGGCCCGCTCCCCTAAGTGCCTGTCCACTGCCACACCTGCTCCCCACAGCACCTGCTCCTCATGGCACTTGCTCCCCACAGCAACTGCCCCCCCGTGCACCTGCTCCCCACCACACCTGCCCCTAGCCGCATCTGCTCCCCACAGCACCTGCGCCCCGTCGCACTTGCTTACAGCAGCATTTGCTCCCCGGGGCACCTGCTTCCCATAGTACCCGCCCCCCCACCACACCTGCTCCCCACAGCACCTGCGCCCCATTGCACATGATCCCTGCTGCACCTGCTCCCCACAGCACCTGCTCCCCACAGCACCTGCTTCCCGTAGCACCCGCCCCCCCACCGCACCTGCTCTCCATAGCACCTCCCACAGGGGGCCGCTCCGCCCTCTGCGGGGCCAGCTCTGCACCCGCTGACCCAGGGGCCTCCGGGGCCAAGGGCAGCCCTCGGGGACGCGGGGGACAGCATGGCCGCATGGACACGAGGCAGGACCCTGTCACTGCTCCCCTGTTAGCCACGCCCCCACCCTCACGCCTCTTTCTGGTCAAAACGGAGATGCGTAAAATGAAACGTGGAGTTTCGTGTCTGTTTTCACCCACTGCCCGATAAAAAAAAAGTATTCATCTCCAAAGCTACGACAGATGAAAAGGAACAAATAAAATGGCATAGAAGAAATTGTATGTGGAGTGACGGCTACTAAGAAATTGTCGACACAATGAAGTCAACGTTTAAGCTGAAAAAGCCTTTTGGTTTTCCGACTGTCCTCTCTGAAAGGGGTTTTAATGACTGTACAAAAATACACAGGGGTGGAGAAGAAAAATAACACTGAAAATCCCGCCCATCAGAAACGAACGGATCTCAGGGAGGCCCACCCCAAAGCGACGCCACGGACAGTCTCACCACCAACGCCCGTCATCACCGCACCTTCAAGGGCTGGCCGGTGGCGCCGACGACCAGCATCGTCACTTCCACATTCCTGGCCACACTCTTCCCGCCTTTCTCGAACTCTCCTCTCTCTATCGTGATGTACAGATCATTCCTCATTTCGCCTAGCAGGGGGAGAAAAGTAAAACCGTTTCATACACACGAGGAAGTGTGACACAGGACTCTGTGAAGGGAAACGTTAGTTCAGAAAAACACGGTGTCACACATACAAAAGTAAAATATATTCCATTTACACGTCTATAAAGGGGTGCCCCACCCTCACTGCCAATGCCCAAGAAGAGGAGAAGCCAGCCTTTGCCAGCTGGACTTAGAGATACTGAAGATATACACTTAACAGGTGAACACTGGGATTGAGTGGAAAGACGCTGTCAAGTTTCGCCATTTGTCAATATTTCCCTCTTTTATGAGGAGATGATTATAAATGAGCCTCACAGGGTGATGGGAAAAAAACCAGTGTTGATACGTTATCACGGCATTTAGAGTAGGAGAAATATCCAAATGGAATAAAATAATAGGACTGCAAAGGGCATTCTGGTGGGTGTAGCTTTGAAACTGATAACTGTGAAGCAAGCAAGGGCAGACGACACAACGGTGCATGGCAGGCTTTGCAGACGGTGCTGGGCAGACGGTGCTGGGGAGAGGGGCAGGGGCGAGCCGGGGCTCCCTGCCGTCCACCACACTCCAGGACGAGGCGTGGGGCTCTCATGGGGCCGGTGGGAAAGTCCTACACCCCTGGGCAGGGCCCCCGCGAGCTCCATCATTTCAAGGGACCAGCCTCTCCGAGGTCAGTGAGACGTGGCAGGCCTCAGCCGGCCTCTTCCATCGCTGTGGCACTTGCCAGTTGGAAGGCCACGCTCCCCTCCCCCGGCAGGATCCGGGGGTTCAGGTCTAAGCTGAATGGCTGCACCCCCACGAGGTGGAGGCCCAGTGGCCTGGACCAGGGGGGCGGTGAGCTTCGGCTAGATTTGGGATGCATTTTTATGGAAGATCAAACCACATCATCCCAGCTTTCACGTGCTTTTCCTGAAAGCAGGTGCATCTCAGACAAGCCCATCTGCTGACATACACGTGTCCGTGAGTACGTGGTAAAGAGTGAACGTGTTTATACTTAAAACAACGACATTGGGCATCTTCTCAAACATGGGGCGAAGCTATCAACAACATTCCTCTTCCCGTGTTCTTGTCGATCATTATCTTGTCTACTATGACCAAATAGAAATCTGATGTATTTGAACCAGCAAAGACCAAAGCCTTTTACTCTGAAGGACGCTTGTCAGTTAAACGTGAATCTCGAGGTCACCTTCAAAGCTCCTGCTGCTGGCGGCCGCTCCGAACGCCGGCTCTGGGGACCGTTTTCAGTGTCGGCCTGGCTCCCAAGGGTCAGCCCCTCCCTCCCCCATCACCCCAGAGACCGAATTCCTCTCAGAGATCTCCCACTGGAAGCAAATGCACTGGAACATATAAATTAGGGGTTCCCTAATGAAGAGTGACAGCTTAACCGCTCCCCAGAGGAACGGGTACGGGTGAGCAGCTTTAGGAGGGAGACCGGGACGAAAGCACAGACAATTCCTCCAGGAGTCACAAGCTCCGAGTCAGAACGGACCCTCGGGGGGGTGGGGGGCGGGCACGGCGGCCAGCTCTGCTCCTCTGAACGCCCGGTGGGTGGGGACGACTCTTTCTCATGCTCAGCCCCGCCCGGGCCCTGCCGTGCCCCGTCTGCTGAGACGTTTCCAGACGGGCCGTGGGACACAGTGACCGCGGTGACACGCGGTGGCGGAGCACTGGAGTGTGACTCCGCCGGACACAGACGTGCTGTAAACGTAGGCTGCTCGGCAGCCTCCAAAGACCCAGGTTCGAACGGGATGAAAAACGGCTCATTGAGAAGGCTTTACGTGAATTACGTATTAACATTACATTTCAGATGCGTTGGGATAAAATATGTTATCATTCATTGCACCCCTTCCTTCTCTTCTCCTGTGGCTCGCATCGTGCCACGGTCGGGGTGCCCGGCCCCCCTGTTTGTGTCGCTCTCTCTCTCCCCCCCAGGCTTGGACAGCAGACCTCAGAATTTCCTGCGGAGTCGGTTCTCAGGCTCACAGGTGGCAGAGAGGGAGCCTCAGACACTGACGACAGCTTGAGGCCACTGTATTGGGTCTCGTCTTCTCGGTTGTGGAGGGTGCCACGTGGGAAACTGAGAAGATACCGCTACTCGCCACCTGCTTTCAGGGTGGCGTGTCCTCTTTGTACCCCTCGTTTTTTACCCGTTTTTTACAGAATATAAGCATAGCTGGTCTACAATATTACGTTATATTACTTTCAGGTGCACGATATAGTGACTCGATATTTTTATAGCTCACAACGCGATCACCCCGCTAACACAAACGTGACTCTCCTCGGCCCCCACCTTCTCCTCTTGGAAACACACACTGATTTTGGAGTGTTATTCGGTGAGTAACATAGATCTGACTCATACGCACAAACAGAACCAGAAGAGGTGCAGACATGTGTATTGTATCTGCATGTGGCTTTGCACACGTACACTCACACACACACACACACACACACACGCACACACATGCACGCACACACACGCACACGTACCCCATCTGGAAAAGTCTTCCGAGAAAGGCTATTTACTCAACCACGGTTTTCATCAAAGTAAGGATTTCCTCTAAGCGATTTCACTAACCTTTCCCACCGAAAGGTATAAACTTCATTATGTTCTGGACACGACCGCAGGGTCCCCTCTGACCAGGTCACGGGGACATGCAGCCATGCCCCCCACACGTTACCCAACCCGATACCATCAAAACATAAACACATTTTAAGAAAACCTTTCGCTCGTCACCGCATACGGCCGGCCCTCGGGTCGCAGCGCTGGGTGACAGGCCACGGAACCGTCACCCAGCCCCTGAGTGGGGACTCGGGGAACCTCGCTTCGCGCCCCAGCATGGCCCTTTCCCACTCTTCGAAACGTGAAACGGTTGCCCGAGTGCCAATAGCAGACCGAACGCCCGCGCTGCAGCCCGTGGCGCGCCCCGGGCACTCACCCGGCATGATGACGTTGGAGAAGCCCAGCTTCCTCGTGACGGACACGCCGTGGGAGAACACGGACGAGCAGTCCCGTCTGATCTGCTCCACGTCTCCGTGCAGCAGCTGCAGGGACACGGCCAAGCCTGCAACAAGCCGGAGACACGGGGGTCACGGGGGCGGCCGGGAGGGCGTGACGGACGCTGCGCGCCCACAGCAGCACCCTTCGTAGGGAGAGTCTCCGGGGGACGTGTCCGACCTGGAGCCCCGAGCTTTCCCATGTCCCCCCGTAGTTCAAGCAGACGCTCAGAGGAGGGGGTGTGGCTTCTCACCCGTCGTCCCCTCCTCGCGCCCCCCGCCGGGGACACCCTGCGCCCACAGAGCGTGCCAGGCGGGGGGCCCCACTCTGCACAGCGGTAAGGACGGCGGCGAGCCCGCTGAGACGGGGAAGGAACGCACGATGCATCAGCCACACGGCTGGACGGACGAGGGTCCCCTGCCCTCTGCTCCAGCAGCAGAAGCAAACAGATCACGACAGCGCACTATCTGGTTGGTCTGCCGGCTTTCCCATCGAGGATTGAAAACCGGAGAGTGTGTGGAGTGAGAAGAGCCCTGGGCTCGGGGAGAAGAGGGAGCCTTTCCTGGGTGCACGCCTGTCCGCGGGGAGGACGCTCATGGGGCATCGGACGGGGAGAGGACGTGACTGCAGGCTGTGTCCCCGTGCTCCAGGGGTGTGGCTCTGACGGGGTGTCTGTGCCCGAGCCTCTCGCTGTGAGAATGTAATTAAGTCTGGCAAGCACCTGGAGACTTTAATTACATGCGCATCCCACTTTTACTTAACTATCTTTATCTCACCCCATCCCCCCAACGTCTGAGTGGGGGGGGGGCTGAAGAAAACAGAGCAAAAGCAGCTCTCTGTCCCCTGAAAGTCACATGGGATGAACGGGGTGGGGGGAGAAACAGTGGTCCGGGCGAGTCGATGGCGACAGCGTCACTCTGAGGTGTCCCCGACGCTGTCTCCGGGTCACCTCCAGTCCCAGGGGAGGGAGCCTGGAGAGACGCTGACCCATATCACACTCTCGGTCCCAGAAGCTATTTCTCCCCGACTCACGCGCCCCCCTACCCCCCACTCTGTCCTGCTGCCCTCAAAACACACGCCCGCGCTGCTCCCATCGTCGCCGGCATCACCGGGGGCCGGAATCCACGGGACCCCCCCATCCCGTGTGTGCCCAACGCACACGGCGCAACGTAACTAACAGTCCCCCCCGCCCCCCGCCCGGGGCTTCTGCAGCTGATGCTCTGAATCAGAGGCTCCGATGAACGTGACGCGATTCCTGAGGTCCCGTGACTGTGTTGCAAGTGGAGATCGTTTTACTAGGAGATCGTTTTACTGATGAGAAACACCGGCACCATTACGCAGTGTGCATAAAGCGAGGAGAGCGAAAAACTAAAGGGCAATGAAGAAAAACGACGACACCGTGGGCCCGGAGGAAGGAAAGGGGACCGGAACGCTGGAGCCAGAATTCGTGGAACCTCAGCGATTTGTTTGTTTTTTAACGTAAGCTGAATACTTTGCAGAGGATAAGATGATGAGAGAAGCAACGCATGCAGAGACAACGTGAACGCCGAAGAAGATTAAGTGAAGGAACTAGGGAGAAAGTGGGTCTTCGGGAAGCACGTAACTCGAAGCATGACTGGAGAAGTGCTCCAGTGTCCTCTGGAGCCACAGAGGTGACCGTGCGAGGGACAGGGAGGGCCCACGTGGGGGACGCCAGGCAGAGAATCGCCAGCTAGTACGCGAAGGAGGCACCCAGGAAGTGACGAATGGAGGAAAACAGACAAAACGTTACAGGGGAGAAAGGAAAAACTGCGTTTAACAGTTCAGTGCATCCTAAAATGTACTTCCACGTCCGTTTTAACATGAAGGTTTAGAAAGACAGAGATTAAAGCTCTGGGTGTCCAGATCCCACCTGTCGAGCCGCGTGATAACAATGCGTAGAAGAGGAGAAGGTATCGCCACTGTGAAGTGACCCAGTTTCTGTAGAACAAAGAACTCAGTCGAGAACAGGAAAGGCCAGCCACACTGAGGGCTCGACCGGTGGACTTGGCCCTTCCCAAGGCACCAATTCTGTTTCGGTTAGAAAAAAAAAAAAAATTAGCAAAGACACATCAAAGATTGGAGGAACTTTCAACAGGTCAAAGAAAAAAACACCATAATATAGAGGTGAGCCCGCAGAGGCCAGCCCACAGAGTGCCTTGCGATTCTGTGACTTCTCAACGGGACAATCCCCTGACCCTACGTTCCTCTCCACGAGTGCCCCCAGCGGGTGGGACAGAGGGGTCCGCAGGACGATAAGGAACAGCGGACGAAGACAGAGGAAGCGCTCACTACTCAGGAGAGACACCGACTGTCACCCGTCCCTGTGACCCAGGCCGGGGCCTGGATGGCATCTGAGACGCTGGTGAAGTCGTCTCTCTCTCCGAGCTCTTCGTGTCCCCCGGCCTCATCTGCTGCTGCTGGGCCGGCGACAACTTCTACAACGTCACAACTCAGAGAGTGCCCACGTTGGGCGAGGCGGTCGGTAACTCGTGGCTGGAGATGGAGAGGACGGTGGAAGGCGGGAAGTGAGTCAGGTGAGCAGGGCGAAGTTCCCACTCCTGAGGGGCCGTCATCCCATATGACAGTGACACATGCTTATGTGGAAGGGGCATCGAGCAGAAAGGGCTTAGCGTACGATAGGAATATTAAAATGAGGAGAAACCATTATAGACGGAGGGCCTCTGAAAGATCATGGAAACCCTGTTTTTTTTTTCTTCTTAAACAGGGATTTCTGACAAGCAATAAGTAGAAGAATTAGGTTAAAACTTCGATGTCACAAAATCGATCAATAATATCCCACGATGACCTTTTTTCGGGCCCTGAATAAAAGTTCCCAAAATAAAACTGCTAAGGGAGAGATGTCCTCCTTTATTATGAAAAGAAACGATCGTTAAACTGAACTTTCTTATCGGCCGAGGCGCGTAAGACCCAGTCGTAATGACCGGATGTCAAATGTGGAACAAAGTTATTAACCGATCTGGAGCCTGTCACGAAGCCCCCTGTTGGTCCCGAATAAGCTCAGCTGAGGAGCGCAGGACAGGAAAGGCGTGGTGGCCCTCACGCCGAATGTGGCTGCTTCTCTGCTAGCTCTAATTTCACAGGAACTGATGCTAACTCCCTCTAGAAGACACAGCCTGCTAAATTCCTAAAATTCTGCACTTTCACACAGACACGGCAAGTGCAGCATGGTTTATAAGTAGCAGGCACCATTGATTTGGGGCCGGATCAGCCATGTCACCACCAGCGAGTGATACAGACATGGAACCCGGTGATAAATATACGTAACACGTGTCACGAGCGAGTGTGCAGTCTGAGCAGCATCGCACACAGCAGCTGCTCAGTGACCTCGTCACCTTCTCTGTGCGTGGGCTGGCACGTCCGTAAAATACAAAGACACTGGTGAGGCCGGGTCTCGGAAATGCTTGGGGCGACACTCTGCAGGTGCTTAAGCCGTTAGCGGCCGCCGCCGCTGCCACCATATCGCCCCCTACAGCTGTCCTGCTGCGTCACCGTTTCTGTCCCTCCCCCGTCCCTGCCAGCGCCGTCCACAAATCGGCTTCCACTGGGAAATGGCCAAGGTCTCCCAAGCGCCAGACACTTCTTCCCCCTCACGGGCGTGTCCACGAACCACTGGATGAAGCCAGGTAGCGCCAGTCTCCTGGGTACGTAAGGGACGGGGTTCTGTGGAAGTGTCAAGGGCAACTCTGTCTCTCCACCCAGAAAAATACTCCGGGAGGGTTTACAGAGATGTGATTGGTAAATATAATTAGGCAACGGGCACAACAGACATGTGGAAATGGTGACATTCCTGAGGACACAGGAATCCTGGTTTTGTGCCCAGATATCACTAAGTCGATGCTCTCAAGTGGCAAATTCTGAAAAACCCTTGAGAAGATGGTAGATTTAATTCAATGAGGGCAGAGGTTATTCTACTCTCTTATTCTGTGTTTCGATTGTAATGATTTTTCTTTTTTTCTCTCTTTATCGCTATGCTCTTTGGGTTTTCTTAGTTTCCCTCTCTCTGAACATTAAATATTGTGTTTACATTGTTATATATTGTACAACTATTCTGAAAGTTATATATTGCATTGTTAATTTTTTTTAATGTTTAATAGTTCTTCAGTGAATGTGACTGCTAAATTCTCTTAAGACTTGACCTGAAAATGTCTTTATTTCATTCTCATTTTTAAATAGCAGTTGGGCAAGTAATAGAATTCAAAGTTGGCCATTACTCTGGAAATTATAAGATATTCTGTGACATTCTGACCTCCCTGCCGAGACTACTTCTTTTGGGAAACCAGTTCTTTCTCTCTGGTTTCTACTTTTGTCTTAAGTGTTCCAGAGTCCATGTAGATATGACTTTAATTTTATTTTCCCTGCTCATGACTTTTGCCTCTTTCATCGGAGGACTTTTATTCTCTACAAAAGTTCTGCAAATTCTCAGCCGTTTCTTTGCAAATGTGGCGGTGTTCACACACACCATTTGGAATTTCCACAAGATGCCTGCTGGTCTCTTTTATTCAATCCTTCCTGTTTTAAATGTTTATTCAGATTTTCCCTTTGTATTACATTCTGGCTAATATTTTAAGCAATGATTTTAGTTTATTGATTCTCTTTTCCACTGTGCTCATGTGATATTTAAGCAGTTCACTAATTCTTTTTACAACGATTTCTTTTTTAAAAAAACTTTAGAAATTCTATTCGGTTCTAACCAATAGAATCTAAGCGCCATGAAGGACAAGACTTTCTACTGGCTTTCTTAAATGTCATATTACTAGTGCTATACATATAGATGCTCAATGAATAATTTTCATGCATGCATTTGAAAGCTTTCTTTCATTTTTTGTTTGCTTTTTCATTATGAATCTATTTTTCTATCTCTTGCTTAGTCATTTCATGAATATTTATTACCTAAAATTCTAGGAGGTCTTCGTTCCTGTTTGTTGTATCTGTTTACTCTGCCTCATTGCCGATTACTTCACGGCTGATTCATACATTATCATTGTTTCGGGTCTCATCGTCAGTGGGTGTTGCTTGTCTCCCAGGCATCCCACCATGCACCGTGGGTGTGGAAGTGACAGTGTGGAGTGGTGGTGACACGTTTACTTGTATCAGGCTACGAAACTGGGACCAGTCATTTTATGCTGAGTTTGACAACTATGGATTTTTCCAATCCTCTACCGAGTTAGTGTAAATCCAGACGGATGGCATGACCTTGGAATTCCGATGGCTGATGGGAGATTCACACCCGCCCCCGACACCTCTTTAAAACAGAGAAGAGCTTTCTCAGGTCCCACGTTAGAGGGCTCGGTCCCGGATGCTACTCGTGCACCCCTAAGCCACGTCTCCGCTTCTCGGGAAATTAAAACGCAAGCCCCAAGTGTCAGGGCCCACGCTCACGCCCACGCCCCGTCCCAGCGCCTCACCCACCCCTGAACCCCCGCCCACCTGGTCTGGGCTCCGTCCTCCTGCCAGCAAGATGTGCCTTCCTTCCTGTAAACGTCAGTTCCCCGTTCTTACCCCGTCTGTTACCATTTCCTCAGCATGTTCACGTGTGTGTCGTGGCAGAAGACATTACGACAGTTCACCTACCACTTTCGGGAAGCCCACGCGTGGTCAAAGCCTTGGAACCCCCACTTTTTCAGTAACACGAGCAGTTCCTGAGGCTTTACCCGCGTGCCTCCACTGCAGAATTAAACCGTCATTATAAATGTGCACGTTAACTGACCAAGCAAGACATTACTTATGCATCAAACACTGTTGATCCCACCGAACTGCAGCTCGAAAACTGTCCTCTGCCACAAAGATTGTATATCCGTACCAAATCAAAGCATAAAATATAATCACAGTATTGATTAGAAGATTGGCCTAAGAAACGTACGACTAAAGAGTACTTAATGATATTTTTCTTCTTAATTCTCCTGAGTTTCTATCTAAGTACAGAAGGGAAATGATAGAATGTTAAAATGTATGTTCTAAAAATATACGTGCTGAAAAAAAAATCTGAGCTAAGCATAGATGGGTTATTAGTGCAAAAGTATTTTCACAAGAGGGGTATCTAAAAGTCACCTCGCAAACGAAAAGTTATAGACAAATCTCCAAAGAGTGTAGGCATATACATATATATATATATATATATATATATATATATGTATATATATATATACACACACACATACATATATACACATACATATACACACACACATACACACACACACACACACACACACACACACCCTTAATTTTCTCAATTAGGATTTTCATTAAGTTTGTTGACTAAAACGAAATGATCTTTCCTTTCCATTTGTAGCATTTAAAAATATCCATATGCTAAAAAATGGCCCAAAAAATTGCTTTTTTTTTTTCCTCAAAATAAAGCATCAAAGAGAGAAACCTACATGAGGTGCTTCATCTCAACTCGGCCAGAATATCCCAAAGCTTAAGGAAACTCATTTCCCATAATGGGTCTAGTTGAACAAGGCGAAGGAAACGTAAAAAAAAAAAAAAATGATCAAATATAACATGGCACAGATCTCAGTGGAAAAAGGCAGGGAACGGTTTGTTTAGCAAAGCGGGTATTTCAGTGGCACCGAGTAGGAAGAGGACACACAAAACACCACAGGAAAGTGTGAGCAAACACAGACACACACAGAATGGGTAAAAAAAAAAAAAAAAAAAAAAAAAAAAAAAAATCTTTGCCCTGTTTTTGCTTTTCTCCCTGAGGTCTTCTGATTCTTAGTAAAATTATCAGAGGCTGTATCATTATTTGGTTTCTAAGGTAAGTGCCCTGAGGCATGCACCTCTGGAGTACGTGCGTTCTCGGTGTCACAACCCTATTTGTCACTAACGCCCAGAACCCAACGGGGGGCGGTGTTGGGTGGAGAGCAGAACCCAGCAGAGCGCGCCGGGCGGCTGCAGTGGCCGGTCACCAAAGCCTGTGTCACGATGTGGCCTTCTTCATCTCCTAATTGTCTTCCTGCTTGACACGGGGCAACCAAAGAAACAATGTATTTTCTGGATTCATTTATGAAATCCATACTTACTGAGTGTGGACTGGTGATGAACTATCAGCATTTTAAAACTTAATTCGAGTTCAAACATTTCAAGTAGCCCATGCATATGTTAACTCATTCAGATGGTACAGAAGGTTCTGGTCGGGAAGGAAATGAGCTCCCCACTCCAGCGCCCGAGTTCTACTTTCTAGAACGAACCCACGTTTAGAACTTCTTGCGTATCCAACCAGAATTCTTTTTCCTTTTACTTGTGGTAACTGTTAGAAAGGAGATGAGCCAGAGACCGGGATATAAATTATAAAGGAAGAGTGGTTACACCAAAGGCACTTCTGAGAGAACATTCAAACTTAGAGGAAAGATGGTGATGCAAAAAACGGGGAGACCCTGCCCTAGACAGAGAGCATGGCGAAGGCCCCTGTGGTGGGAAGGAGCCCGGAGTGGGGGTACGGAAGACGGGGAAGGCCTCGGGGGGCTGGAGGGCCAGGGGCGGGAAGGTGAGCGGCCCCCACGGAGGCCACAATCAGCTACTCTCCCTCTACGTGCAACGAGAAGCCGCTGGAGAATTTGGGGATAAAGAAAACACGTTCCACATTGGGTCTCAAAGAAGCATTCTCGTGTCACCTGGGACACGGGACTGGCCAGGGGGGAGAGTGGCACTGGCGACTCGAGTTAAGACGGCTGCAGACAGGACGGCGAGAGCGGGCGGGGGGGGGGGAGGGGGCTCATGCTGACGGGGCTGCAGTGGGGGTGGGACACGCTGCAGAGAGCTGTGTGTTGGAACACAAGAGTCACCTCCCTGCTCGATGAGCCAGATGCCTCAATGAGGCAGCAAACTCTGGTCCCAGCTGGTCCCGCCTCACGCGGAGCCTCCAGCAACTGAGAGAGCTGCCGTGATCGATGTCCCCGGTCCCCTTGGCCTGCTGTACCGAGGGTGCCGTCCCTGCTCTGTCGGTCGGGGGTAGGTAGAAGAAGGGAGCCCCCGACCTCGCAGCTACGTCTGCCAGGAAGTCAGCCACGCAGAGCTACGGGGGATGAGGGATGCTGGCAGCCGCACCTGCCGGGGAGGCAGCGAGCGCCCCGTGGCAGAGCGCAGGGGAGAAGCTCCATCTCGGCCGCACGTACCTGGCGTGACGCCCCAGCACACTGAGCCCGGCCAGGTGGGAGGGCCAGGTGGGAGGGAGCGCGTGGGCCGTGCACAAGCGCCACCAACTGTCTCTGTCCTTGCCAAGATACAGCAGCTATTCTTGAAGGAGTGCTTCTTTATTTGCTGCATGCTCTTAGGAACATTGTCAGGCGTTCATGCCTTTTTCAAGATATGATCTTTCTCAGTTACGGTGGCTCCAGTGTGGAGAGGGTGCATGGGGCTCCTCGTGCTGTCATTCCACAGGGAAGCCCAAACCCTTCGTTCTTGATGGCACTTGCACGCCTCGTCCCTTTGTCTCAGTTTAGGGGCAGGGGGTAAAGGGTGAAACGCAGATGCTGGAACTTCTCATGGAAACTGCAAAGTCACGAACATCAGTAGCTGCCAGCGAACGTTCCTCAAGACGGCTGCTATGAAATTCTTCCACAACATTATCTTGAGTCCTATGTTTCCTTCTAAACTATTTAGGACCTCATTATTATCATCAGAGCAAGTACTTTCATTCCCAATCCCCACTGTGTCTTTGATTTATAAACTCCATCCCCAGAGCTTGGTCTCGGCCACTATTTTACGCACGAGGATGGACACAGCATACGGGTCCAAAAGGCAAGCTAGCTGACTTTCCGAATACATACGCTCGAAGCGCATCTCTGATTTGGGTCCATCTCGGAGCCAGATAGAACTTTCCGGAATACGCCCTGGCTGCATCGTGCAGTGCGCCCCTGGCGGGGTCAGGCGAGTGTCCACAGAGGGAGGTCGGGGACAGGGCCGCCGGAGCAGAAGGAAGGAAGGAAGGAAGGAAGGAAGGAAGGAAGCCAGACGTCTGGGAGGAATGGTGTCGGGCGACAGGACGCGGCTGGACAGTGGGCCGGTGCGAAACTGTTTCCAGCACCCCGTATGTCTACAAACATGAACAGTATGGCAGGAGGGGAGGTAGCAGGGAGCAGGGGAAAACGAACACAACGCAATGCTAAGCTCTGAGGAATGAGGATTTCTTTGCACTATTCTTGCAACACTTCCGCAAGTAACATTCATCGAAAATTTTTTAAAATGCTAAGAATAAAAAAGAGTGAGTGTGGTTTCACTCGTCAGGTAATTCCAAACGTGAGCAGAAAGGTCACAGGCTATATTTCTAGCCAATAGGTGGTGCCAACAAGTTCCAGTTTCCTTGGAAGGGTATCAGAAAGTGAACTTGCTAATGGCAATGTCGAAAATTCAGGAGCAGTGACACGATCCTTAAGAACTACGCCCACGCGATGACATTGAGTTAAAGGACTCCATCGTACGTGAGGGCAGGGTGCTCAGCTCCTAACACACACGACCTCTCCCACAGCCTCCCTTCCCATCAGCGAGTGGAGACCACGCCCACTTCCTGTGTGCTGCGGGGGGGCCTCATCTAGGCAAGTCCCTCTAACCTGCTGGGGAGTGAAAAAGTTCAGTTGTTGGCAGGAATGCAACCATGCACACTCATCTTACACACACACACACACACACACACACACAGTAGAAACTGACCTCGTTAGCAAAGATGATTTTCTTCTAGTTATAAGCTATCTTTGCAAACTACAAGAAAGAGCATTTCATAACTACTTGGATCGCATGGAAAGGTTTTGAAGCGTCTCTCAGGACATACTGAACCAAGGCCAGTGAGTTCTGCAGACTTGATGTCGAGTCACAGAGCTGAATTTTCCTCCGCAAATCACGTTGGCTCACTCTGGTTCCACATTCCTAACAGTCACTGGTAATGTCTTTGGGAGGTGACACATATAAGATCCATTTGCTCGAAAAACCAAAACCAGGACCCTTTTTAATGACTATTTTAAGAATTTCAAATTCTTCTGATATTCCTTTTGGATTTAAAAATTCCCACGGGGCACAACGTTGGAACTTTGAGATCACTTAACCGAACTAAATCCAGCCACAGAGACGTGTTAACTCAATTATTATTATTATATTTTTAGTCTTTAAAAGTTAAATGAATCACTAGCAACTTTCTCCCAGTTTCTAAACATAACAGAGAGAGAGTGGTTAATGTACCCTTGCAAAATAAGTCTTAGTGAGAGGAAAATAAAAACAGTTAACGAGAAGAACCCCTGTATCTATGAAACAGACAAGATTACGATTCAAGAGACAGGAGGACGTCAGTGACGCATACAGAGCCTGAAAATGAAGTGAGAGAATTTTTCCCCAAACTAATTTTAAGTCTTTCTCTTTTTTCTTTTCTTCCCTCCCTCTCCTCCCTTCCTCCCTCCCTCCCTCCCTTCCTTCCTTCCTTCCTCCCTTTCCTTCCCTTCCCTTCCTTTCCCTTTCTCTCTTTCTCTTTCTCTTTGTCTCTCTTTTTCTTTCTTTCTTTCTTTCTTTCTTTCTTTCTTTCTTTCTTTCTTTCTTTCTTTCTTTTTCTTTCTTTCTTTCTCTTTTTTTCTTTCTTTTTTCTCTCTCTCTTTCTTTCTCTCTCCTTTCTTTCTTTCTTTTTTTCTTTTTTCTTTCTCTTTCTTTTTTCCTTCTTTCTCTTTCCTTTCTTTTTTCTCTCTTTCTCTCTCTCCTTTCTTTTTTTCTTTCTTTTTTCTCTCTCTCTTTCTTTCTCTCTCCTTTCTTTCTTTCTTTTTTTCTTTTTTCTTTCTCTTTCTTTTTTCCTTCTTTCTCTTTCCTTTCTTTTTTCTCTCTTTCTCTCTCTCCTTTCTTTTTTTCTTTCTTTTTTCTCTTTTTCTTTCTTTCTCTCTCTCTCCTTTCTTTCTTTCTTTTCTTCTTTCTCTTTCTTTTTTCCTTCTTTCTCTCTCTCTTTCCTTTCTTTTTTCTCTCTCTCTTTCTTTCTCTCTCTTTCTTTCTTTCTTTTTCTTTATTTCTTTCTCTTTCTTTTCCTTTCTTTCTTTCTCTTTCTTTCTCTTTCTCTCTTTTTCTCTCTCTCTTTCTTTCTTTCTTTCTTTTTGGTACCAATGACCGAAGAACAAGGGGGAAATTAACAGAAAAAAGAAATCCTTTGCTGAGTGAACTCAGTTCTCATGGAAACGTTAGCTTGCACTGCTTGTATTGAATCGACGATTCTATGGATCGAGGAGAAAATGGCGGCGACCATGAGAACGTTGGGCAGGCAGCCTGATCCCCCACTCAACTCTCTGCACCCTCACTTCCCCCACTATCTTTAAGAAAGTCATTCCAGAGCCTCCCTCCCAATAACAGAGGCAAAGCCCTCCTAAAAACCCACTTGTCTGGTGAGAACTGCTGTTTCTCTAGGAGAACAGACCCAGGTGACACAGATAATGACCCTCCGAGACTGAAGGGAAGAAACTTCAGTGGAAAGAGGAAAGGGCTTAGTTGTCCTCATTTTCTAAAGTCTCTCCCTGAGGTTTGTCTCGCTGGAGCAGAACTGTGGAGTGATGAGGCTCAGAGTCGGGTCCACCTTGGCCCGAGGGGGCCAGAGGGTCGGGTAGAGGCCAGGGGGCCAGAAGGCAGATGGATGCTGGCTGCGCGCGGCTGGCGGGGGCTGGGGCCTGACGGGGAAAGGATGGGCGAGGCCTGGGTCATAAGGACAGAGGGGCAGAGAGAGCTTAGCAGCAGAAACCAAGGACAGAGACTAGGCCTTTGGCTGCCTAGGAATCTGAGAGTCACAGCAGGTGACAACACGGGGGGTGGACTCTGCCAGCAGGCGGGGAGACCCTTTCCCCAGGGCCCCACAGCACCGTGGTTCCCCCACTATTTCCCAAGATGCAACAAGCATCTTGACCTCGACTTCAGTACAACGGCGAAAAACAGGAATGGGAACACGGAGGGAACGAGGTGGCCTTGCTCACGACCCGCCGAGAACAAGCGGCCAGTGGGTCAACAAAGCTGCTCAGCCCACGGCGCTCGTGGCAGCAGCCGGGGCCCGGCCCGAGGCAGCGGGAAGAGCCGGAGCTGAGCGCCAGCACCCCTCCTTTCCAGGATCAGAGAAGGCGGGGTGAGGACCACTCTCCAAAGCATCCCGGGTCCCGCCACCACCCGCCCCTCCTCGTCCTAGAGGGACCCCAGCTGCCATCGAGACGGCAAGCCTCTTGGGGCATTAGTGGGGAAGGCTGGGCTTGGAGTCAAATAAAAGCGAAGCCCCCTCCCCAGCTCCAGGGAGGTGGCGGAGGCAAGCAAGCCGGCCACTCACCCCACCTGAGCACGGACGGCCACACTCAGGAGCTGTGGGCGCTCAGGGCCATGCTCAGCCTCAAGCACAAAGGTTCTGTCTGCAGGTGCTTGGTCTCGGGGAGCATCTGGGCTTAGCAAGACGTGCACAGGTCTGAGGAAAAGGTGGTGTCGACCCGAATTCTGGTCCCTCCAAGTGCCAGGCAAGACGGACGATAACGCAAAGTTCTGTATGCGAGACGTGAGCAACCAGTCGTAAACACGGCGTGTTCGGTTCAAATAACGGCTCGTGTCAACAAAGCGCACGCCTGCCCAGTTTATCTCGCTTGACCACGGGTGTGGAAGGGGGACCGGAAAGAGAGCACAGACATTCACCGAGTTCTTGTCCCAACTGTGCTATATGATCCAGATGGGCTACGTGATAGTAAGACATTCTATAATACACACTAGCGTAGGACTGTGCCATATAACGTACCTATAATGCTGTATCTTATCTCAGTTCCCTTCCGAACACACGTCACACACTGTTCCCTACGTCACGCTGCCGGCGATGCCACCACTCTCCCTGGCCAGGTTCGGCCTGGGGCCTGCAGGCCAGTCTCCGACCCGATAGCCCCGGGCAGCGAAGCCAGCTGTGCCCGGGCCTCGCCCACCGATCTCCCTTCATCAAACCCACAACACGCAACTGTCGTGAGCCCAAGCACGTCTGTCCTTCGGTTTTTCGTGACCAGCCATGACCTGGAGGTCGCAGGGCTTGGCCCTACCGAGCGAACCCAGGTACCCCACAAGGTTCCTCGCTTAGGGAGCTGCAGGAGCCTGTCGGGCCAGACGCCGACTGTCCCTCGTCAGCGTGAGGGGGTGAACGGAGAAGAGCGGGGCAGACCGGGAGGGGCGGGGCCTGGCGGGAACGCCGCGCCCGCCAGCCGCCCGCACTCACCCGCGTTGGAGCCCGTCAGGTTGTAGCGCGCGTTCAGCTTCTTGATGATGTTCTCGTGGATCTGGCACCACTCGCTCTCCGTGTTGCACCTGCGGAAACAGGGACCCCGATGAGCTCTGACGCCGCACGAGAGCGAGCGGGGGCGCGAACGGCACGCCTCACCCTCCTCGGAGGTCCCCACGGCCCACGGCCAGTCAGCGGAGGCACCCCACGCTGACAGCGATGCCCACAGCGGGTCGTGCACAGCCCCCTCCCCACGCCAGAAGCGACGGGGATGGACGGCACGGGTTATGCGAGCCCCCTCCCCACCCCGAATCTCAGGACGGCACCAACGGTGGACCCTGTCCGTCGCTGATCACTCACGCGTCGCTTACATACGTGTCTATTTCATCACTGTCGCTTCTCCGGGAGGAGCCGGATGGCGTTTATATTCCAGCCAGTGAGTGTGCTCCAGACCCAAAGTCAGTGACTCTTACGGTGCCGTGGTTCCGGATGGCGCACGGAGCACCCCCGCAGCACCCCGGCAGCAGCCCCCCATCACCCCCGCAGCACCCCCCCCAGCACAGTTCGTGGCTTTCTGAGTAGAGTGTAATGAGTTGAACTGTGCCCCCCTCCCCCCGCCCCCCCAAAGCGATATGGATGCGTTCCTGCCCCCCGGCACCCCAGAACCGGCCCGAGCAGGCGCTCGCGGGAGAACTCGGCCCGTGGGTGGCGCAGCATCCCCGCGTCCGGTGACAGGGGAGTCGGACTCGGGGTCGGGTGTGTGCACACGGCGAGGCCGTCACGTGACTGGGCAGCAGAGATGGGGCGCTGCACCCCCAAGTCGCGAAGGCCAAAGGAGCCGGCGCTGACCACAACCGCGGCCCCCTGCGTGGCGAGGTGACGGGGTCCTGGGGCCTCGGTTAACTGGGCTGCACACAGGCCGGGCAGGGGCCACCCCTCGGGGCCACCCCGGGGCTCCCTGTCCTAATGCTGACGGATCCACATTATAAACGATGTCCTTTCCGGGAACGCAGGACGCTCCCGGCACAGACGCGGTCGGCTCTAAGTCCCCGGGAGGCAGCTACAGCGCGGCGGCCCGACCCGCAGGGGACCCGCCTGCGCTCCCGCGTCTCCGCCGCCCCGCTCCTGGGGCTGGCGACGGGGACGTGCGGCTCCCCGGCCGCCGGTCCGCAGGGGGTAACTGAGGGCCGGCTCATCCCCCCACCCCCGCTCATCCAGGACCCCGAGGGCAGCGGTCCCCAAGCGGCAGCCACGCGCGTCACCGCCGCGCCCCGGCCGCGTGTCCCTGTCCCCACGCCCATCCCCGCGCGCCCCAGTCACACGCGTCCCTGTCCCTGCGCATCCCTGTCCCCGCGCCCAGGCCACACACATGCCCGCGCCCGCCCTTGTCCCCGCCCGGGCCACACGCGTCCCCGTCCCCGTGCCCGTCCGCGCACGCCCCGGACTCACATGTACACCTTGAGCACCAGGTCGTCCTTCGCGTCCCCGGCCAGCAGGTCGGCGATGCTGAGCACGGCGCAGCCGAACGGCCGGCGGTACTGCGCGCCGCCCGCGCTCTTCTTCTCGCCCGCGCCCATGCGCCCTGCGCGGCCAGAGGGCGAAGCACGGGCCGTGAGCGGCCGGACCCCCGGACTGACCCCTGCCCCGCGGACAACGGGGCCGTGACCCCCCGGACTGACCCCGCCCCGCGCCGCCGCCGCCACCCCGCGCCCTACCCACCGATGCGGATAATGTGCACGGTGATGTAGACGTCCCGCCGCAGCTCGCCGCTGCCCAGATCCTGCGGAAAGATTCAGTGCGGTTAATCTACCGCTCGTCACGTCTGCGGACGCGCTGAAAGGGCCCAGCACGTTATTGTCACGAGTCCCAGAAGACAACGGTCAACGTTAACGGGACTTCCGTAGCATGTGGTTCAAAGCCTGTTCCAAATATACGATGACGACTGACCCTACTGGACATGTCGTGATGGCCGATGTTTTAAGGAAAAGCCCAGGCTTATTCCAACGCTCACTCGCTCCTTCTTCAACCGTGATTTACGTACATACCACATACCAGAGGCCCCACTGGGCCCGTCCCCGCTGTGCTTTGATCGTAGAGTGACAGGCCCTAAGACACAAAAGTGCGACCATGACTGGTGCCCGTCAGAGGTCTGGGCTCAGTGGTGATCTGTGTGTTACTGAGAAAGTTTAAGCAAATCCGCCATGTTCTCCCACAATCATTTATTTCTCCGAAACACTAGGAAGTCCAAGTGGAAGACTCCGCCTCGTGGACGGATCAAGACTCACTCACCACGAAGAGAGAGCAGTGTCTTTCGGGTTTGTCTGGGGCTTTGGGGAGCCCGTTTCTATTCAGCCTCAAGAAAAATCTCTCACTGCAAAACAAACAAACAAAGTTTAATCCATTGAAAATTATTTAATATTTCAGGATTTATCGCTTTTCTAGATGCTCTTCACCCTGAATTAAGCTCGAAACTTGTTAGGTGATTCATCTGACATCAACAGTGCTTAAATACCACGGAAGCACACGCACCACAATCACCCATTGCTTCATTTCTGATAAAACCAGCAAAGCAGCAACGGCAAAAGCAGAAACTATAAAGATATAGGCAAAAAAACACAAAATAAAATAAAACAAAACAAAAAACTTTTCAAAGGATAGAGTAGGTTTCCACATCAGTCATATCATTGTTATTATTTTAAACATAGAAACAAATGCATTAAAAGAGAAAACATGACCCCACGTGTTTCTTGTGTTTGCATCTTAAAAATACTTTTTTTATGTCTGTCATATCATTTAACATCACACAAAGACGACACTCTGAGTGCTAACCATCCATTGGAAGGCTTAATAATTCACGCACGCATGAGTCTGTAATCCAAAACACAGAGAGAGGACCCAAGAAATAAAATCTGAGTTTTCTTCTTCCACAACGAAACAGAAAACCTGCAATTCCCCCACAGAACGTGTACAGGAAAACGCAGCGTCACCCAGACTCGAGGCAAACAGAAGACAAGCAGACACTAAATCTTGTCAACAAATACGTGTGGACACCATTTCGACCCAAGGAAATGTGCTACGACGTTTACTTACGTTCAAAAAAATAACGAATATCAACCCAAGAAAAAGTGCTCTTCCAGCTCCCACGAGCTTCTGAATGACAGTGTCCTCAGACCCGTGACAAAATCAAATCGCTGGCTCTCCCGGGCAGGAAACGCACAGCCATCTGCCACAGGACTACATGTAGACAAGTGACCTGGGGACTAAACTATTTTACTAAACAAATGCAGAACCCCCCAAATAGTTAAGAACTTGGCTGAAGTTAGTCCAAACTCCTGAGATTTAAGACCCGTATTTGGCTTTGCTTCTCAGTCAGCAGTCATCTACTAAGAAGTAAGGCTTACGGATTATACTTTAGCCCCAAACATAAATGGCCATTCCCCGTCTCCTGTATCCTGGACACACAGCACGTTCTACTCCACACCTTTTGAGATGCTCTTCTTCATCCCTACTGAAATATGTGAAACGAATTTCCCGTTATCCTCTGACAGGTCAGTCTACAATGATAGATACCAGTAAGATTAATACACGAATGCCAACAGAGCATTCTAGCTATTCAAACCCTACTGACATAAAAGTCTTCCACATCTGCAAGTTTTATCAACATTCTAGTAAAACAACGTCTCCTAAGGCATTCTATTTCAGAAGGAGGTCCCTGTGGCTCTGGCACTATTTTCATTTTGCTAGTCTAGACAGAATCCTGGTTATGCAAGTATTCTACTACACCATACCCTCTTTCAGAAAGAATACCGATATGTACTAAGCCAATGACATATCTCTTAGCTTCAGCATGCCTTTAGGGGGAGATGAAAATCGACGAAGGTAAGAACTATGGAGAAATAAGTCATGTGTACTATTTTAAAAACATCTTTTAAAAGCAAAAAAAATCTTTTTGTGGCCAATTGAAAAACATCGTTTTTTTTTTTTTAATTTGGTGACAAGTTGTTATGCAAACTCAATCAATTTATGTTTATATTTGGTAATACGGCAACCACTTAATCAACAAATGGTTAAGAGGAAAAAAATCTACAGAAATGCATTTCAGACGGCTTTTGGGGAATACCGAAATGTACGTGCCTCTAAGCCTGGGGGAGAAACTGAGTAAGTCAGTCAATGATATTTTCTCCTGCACGTCTTCTAAAACTCTCTCAAAGTTTTGCAGCCACACGCAAAGGTAGTTTTGACTCTGTCCTGTAAGTCGACGGGCGGCATCTGACAACAAAACTAGTGTTTGTGAATTTAAAACGTGTGCTATTATAAGAGGTGCACACCCCCATCACACCGCGGGCACTTTCTCCCCTGATCCCGAGAGGTCTGTGTGTTACTTCCCATCACACGGTGGGTAACCAGAGACCAGGCCCACGGCCGCCGACCTCAGCCTCCCCAGCTGCCAGCCAGAGGTGTGGTGCTTCCTTGGCGTTGAATGAGACTGAACAAATGCAATCTCTGAGGACCAAATGCAAATAATCGAGAGGCTTTAACTCTCTTCCCAACTTTCCTTTTCTTCCTCATAATGTCCTTCACTTTCTGTTACGGAAATGTTTAGAATTCCCCAAAGAGACATTTGAATCAATGGTGCCTCACGCAGACATGCGAGTCACATGATGAACTTCGTGGCACCTCCAGATTCTAGAGTGTGGCATTTAACCCTGTCCGCCCCCCAATGCACGTTTTCTCTTTATTATATGAAACAGATAGAAACAGATAATTCTACAATGATGTAATGTTTTCAAGTGAGTATACTGTCTCCTTCCTCGTTGTCAAAGCATGAATAAGCAAATAGAACACTTCTAGAAATGCTGAGAAATGAGAGGTGAGATTATTCTCAGCAGAGAAAAATCACGTGACTGCCCCCATCGACTGCCAGGTTATCCCGGAGATCCCGCTGCTGGAGAAATTTACTGGTCCCCCGAATTCCGTACGGGAGCCATTAAAAATCATTCTACTATAAATCAACGACAACGACCCGTTTCAGTAGAAATCAAGAAGAACATCATACTTATTTATGATTTATAACCTGCTTCTTTTTAACAAGGTTTTGAGGAAACAGAGTTAATAAAATCAAAGCGTAAATAAGCTTTCTCAGCACTGTCCCTGGAGAAAACAGTCCGAGTGAATTTATACCCTATATTGGGCACTGTGACGTGCACTGTTCATGGATGTTCCCATTAAATGCTCACTACCGCCCTATGACGCTGTCATCCCCATTTTACATATGAGGAAGCTGGGGCGTGGGGGTGTTATGCACGCTGACCAGAGAGCCAGGACAGCGGCATCCAGGGACGTGGCTCAAGGCTCGGCTCTTCTCAGCAATGCTACGCTGATCTGCGACGATCAGCCAGAGTCAGAAACGGGCCTGTTCTGCGCTGAGCAGGAGCGAGGCGAGACACACCAGGGCCCAGGAGGAGAGAGGGAGAGAAGACGGAAAGGGACGAGTGGGAAGAGGAGAGAACGGGCCAGCTGTGCACACTCTCGAGCCTCCATCCCAGAGGCAAAAACACAAACATAAGGCAACCTGAATGCCTCCCCTTCGTGTCCCCACGTGCCTTCTGACTGACGGATAATAGAGCGAGATGCTCCCGGCGATGAGCAGGGAACGGCTGCCGAGCTTCCCTGGCACCAGTGGCAAAGGACAGCTGGAAACGGGCCGCTCAGGCAGCCCCTGACCAGCCACGGCAACACCCCCCAGGGCTGGAGCCCCGCTGGAGCGGCCGGCTCAGGGGGTCCGGGGCCCTGGGGAAGGCGTGCTGGCTGCCCTGCGCAGCTGCAGGCCCGAGGGCTCTGCCTCACTGTGGCACAGACGGCTGAAAGCATCCCCCAGGGTAAAGGGAAGAGACCCCTGGCCCTCTTGTCCAGGGGCTCCCAGCCCGGGTGCACCCAGCACCCTCCCGGGTAGGCGTACGCAGCCTCGGCCCACCCCTGAGGGCCCCGATTCATGAGGCAGGATGGGCTGAAAGCCCCCACAGGTTCAAGGCCCAGGGGTGCTTCCGGACTGCTGCTCTGACCTGACCCAAACCCTGACCAGTTAGAACTGCTGACTGCCCTGTGTGACAGCCACGTACGCGCACTGCAGGACAGGCCACAGACACCTGCGCCTTCCGTCCGAGATCCTCCCCCTTTCCTCTGCCGACCACGTCGCCAACACGAATGACCGAGCTTTCCCTGGCAACACAAGAAAGCAGCCCCTCATGCCTGTTCCTAGACGAGGCTGCTCATGCGCTCTGTCATTGTAAACCTAGAGCAACATTAGGTTTATGAGAAGTGGAGAGAGGACAAGCCTGGAAGTTTCTGCGTGGTTTAAAACCTACAGGACAGATGGGTTCTGGGTTGCCTCTCATTCACACACAAGTCCAAACCCAGATCCCCCTTACACATATCTGAGTGTTGAGGGACTAAGTAACCAACTCACATGATGGCTCGGTTAGGACAGCAAAGCATTTGGTTCCAGGTCAACGACACAGGGGGAGGTGAGTTTTTAAGCCACGATTAACTCTATTGCCAACTTGAACATCTTACTGCGTAAATGGCTCCGAACGCCAATGACGTCCTTGCCAGCTGGGCCGCTCTGTGTGTCACAGTAACTTGTGCTATAGGGACTCGGGACAAGGAAATTAACCTGAATCCCCCACAGGCAGCCAACGAAGGAAAGACAGAGCTGAGCAGAACCTTCTGGAAAAGAAGGATGACCGGGTCATCTTTCCAAACACAGGAGCAACAGCGAGATTCCTGTGGTCCCATCCAAAGCACCGAAGTGTGTAAGAAAATGAGACCAGAGTGAGTGTTTGGAGCTCGAGGGAATCCATTTCCCTTCACTGGACCCTTGGACGCCACGCGTTCTTGGTTTTCTGCCACTGTGAATTCCCAGCCACTTGTTATTATTATAATAATAACGCAGCAATCTACAATTGCAACAGTAATTGGAACTGTGCGGCTCTTACCACGCTCCGGAGGGGAAACAGACTGAGTCGCTTCTCCCTGGGTGTTCTCAGCCTGACTCGAGTGATTTCTCGGCTGAGTTTGTTTTAATTTATATCGTCCTCCTGGGACGGCTCTTAAAATCTCTCCCATTAACGGCGTCGCCACATCGCTAAGGCGACTGTTTGTCTTTTGTTTTTTTTTTTTTTCTGGGTAACTCAGAAGTGTGACCAAAGCGGGAGTGAACCAGGAAATCGGAGTCAGTGTGAGTGACAGCGGCCCCGGCTTCCCTGCACCTGCTGGGAGGAGAAGCAGCAGCGGCGGTGGCTTCCAACGGGCCCCCCGGGGAGGGTCGCTGCGGGTCGCGGGTGCGCAGACACCCAGGGGAGGTCTGTGCCAGCAGTCTAGACACAACAGGAAACGCCCCGGGCCGCACGGGGCAGCTGACGGCTCCACGACCCTGGGAGGGTCTCGGAGGGCCCCCTTCGCCTGTTTTTCTTCTGAGCTGCCCCCTCTGCACGGATGGTCACTCAGCGTACGTCTCTCTCCCGGCACGGCTGCCTCGCTTGGGAGAGGCTGCAATCTGGAGTTTGTTTTATCACCTAAAACTACAAAAAGAGATCTACGCCAAGCATCTGTCAGCGTTCAGAACCATGAATGCCCCAGTTTGTGTGGAAATGGAGAGATGCTGAACGTGTGACATCGCACGATAACAAGCCGTGAATGATGTGTGACATGAGAGAGCCTGGCGCGGGCCTCAGAATTAAAAAGTCCTATCTGCTCGATTAACCGTGTCCTGGACCGCGCGATCTATGCGCTTCTCCTAGGCTGGGCTGAAAAACCAGTCTCTCCGGCAGCTCCCTTCTACAAGCTCTTGAAAACGAATTTCCCAGTCGCTGAGTCTTTCCAAGAGAAACGAGAGTTCTTTCATTTCCTTTAAAAAAAACCAAAAGGCTGTGAGACCGTGTCATCTTCTGAGGAGTCCTTACTGGAAGCTGTGGCTCTGACGTCTTCGCGTTTCCTCCGCGTCGTGCTAGGGCTGCCATCCTCTCAGTCCTTTCCACGTGTGAGGCTTTGGTCCCCATCCCCGGCGGCCTCCTGCCTCCGACCCCCACGTCCTGAGCAGCCCTGTCCAGCACTGTCTAACCTGGGGCCGGGGTCACTACTAATTTCAGACGTGTCCCTCAGCCATCGCGCCACCTGTCACAGACTCACGTCCCGTCACACCCATGCTCAGCCCGCAGACCCTGCTCCTGCCTGCCTCTCCCGTCCAGCCCTCAGCTTTCCTCTGCCTCGCCCGCCGGAGGCTGTGGACCTGACCTCCTGCGTCACGTACAGAAGACCGAGGCCACGCACCCAGCCTCTCTCCTCCGCCTCGCTCAGGGGAGGGCCCTTCCTCTCTCTCAGAGCATATTCCTCATGTCTGCTCTGGACCCCTTCGCCACCTGCTGCAGGCTCCACGTCCGGCCCTCTGCTGGGGCCCGTGGCTCGGGCACTCACGCTTGTCCCCCACACACGCGTGCACTGCGTGCATGAGGGCACAAGCCACGGTTCACGGTAACGTGACATGCAGGTAACTGCAGCGTCCGCTCATGTTTGGGGGGACGGACCTTTACGAATGCACAGTTCCCGGGACGGCGGTCCCCGTGGAGACTCAGAGTCTCGCTTCAGTGTACAAGGTATTTCCTCTCTCAGAAGATTCATCTTCTCACAGTTGCCTATTTTGATTAAATACGAGTCAACGCTGATGCTTTCAAGATAAATTATCCTGTGTTCAATAGGACCGAGTGTCCCAGACGGTTAGGAAAACAGTCCTCTTAGATTCTGCCAAATACATCATCAAAAATACTATTGTCCGTTCATATATAACAACATATACCTGAAACATCAACAATAAGTCCTTGGAATACATGATTTCTGTACGAATCCGCGACCAACACCACATACCATTTCTGGCTATGTTATAGTTCCCGTTCTGGTTTTTAAAAATTATGACCATTATAGTTAAAATTGACTAATTATCACACGCTGAGCATGACACCATGAAGTGTTTGTATTATTTCATTTAATGCTCAAGTAATCCCACGAGGAAAGCACTATGATTATCTGCATTTAGCGGATGAGTTAACAGCCAGCAGAGAAAGTTAACTTCTCAGCCGATGCGGCTGCTGGAAGCCGAGCCCGGGTTCAAACCCAGGCCCTCGGTTGGGCTCCAGGCCCGGCCACCCATGCACCGTGTCAGGGCGCCTGTGCAGAATCCAGAGAGACACTTGTCACAGGATGGAGCGAAATCCAAACGGACCTCGCAGTTAAAAAATACCCGTGCCTCACCAGTAATAAACACGCTGCTCGTACTTTACTTAAGTGACAGAACTGGAATCATATACTGACAAGAAGGTGATTATGGGTAATAAGCAAAAGGAAGAGTTTAGCTGTATGATGGCAGAAAAAAAATTAGAAGTATGTAAATAAGGTACCGGCAGAAAGCAAATTTCCTTACATTACTGGGAGAAGACTTTTTGTGTGTCATCACCAGGATGAGTCTCCTCTAGAAGGACCACCCTGCTGCGGGCTGCTCAGATGAAAGCCGCTGCCTGCAGGTGGCACGCACAAGGAGCCTGAGTAAGCCTAGTGACCATATGTGACACTCAGCGCCTAGTACATATATTCCCTGATGAGAATGAACTACAGCAACAGGTTAGCCCTGCAACAAATTTACAGCATGAATTAACGGAGCCTTAGCACACGGCAGCAGGCCGCGGAGGTTACGAGCGGGGTAGCCAAGCGGCGGACGACACCGTTCTCACTGGCCCATGTCGCTCAGTCTGTTGCGGACTGATGGACATACACCCACAGGGGGAAGATGAGACTTAACACAACATCCGTAGCTGCTCGGCCTGTGGGAAGCACGAGCACGGTGACCAGTCCAGCAGCGAACGGGCGAGCGCCAGTTCTGGACGCAGGCCCAGGGAGACCACGGCAGCATGTCACGTGTGGTCATTTTATTTCCTTACGTGAGAAAAACCCTCCCATTCCCAGTGCTAATCCGTTTGTGCACATCACACGCCTCCCGTCCTCGGGCCCAGGCCTGAGCCCCCACCTGCGACGCCAAGCCTGTCTCCTGCCGCCTGGGAGACAGACCGTGGTCCCTCAGCGGGGACCCTCTCCCCACCCCCCCGAGCGAGGCCTCCACCTCACGAGTGCACGCTTCCCGCCAGCTCTTAACAAGCTCGAGCCTGTCCCACTCTGGTTTCCTAAACAACAACTAAACCAAAAACAGAAAACCCATCCTAGACCCCTTACTACACACTGGTGAGTAACACTGATCAGAGAAGAAAACAGAATTGCAAGGGCTAAAGACAATGAGGACGGGCGTGGAGCAGGGAGTAAGACGACTGAGAGATGCATGTAAAACACCACCAGCTCCGCTACACCCCAGCCGTGCCGCCCTGAGCAAAGCGTTACTGCGTCTCAGCTTCCTCATCTAGGAAAACATGGGGCTCGCAGTAGAGCCTGCCTCCTGCGACCGTTACAGGGGTGACTAAGAGAACTTAGAAGACTCCCTGGTACACCATAAGCATTAGATTTCTTTTTTAATACATGGAATAGAATAAAATAAAACAGAATCAAATGACAGATGCTCTCTAGGGAAGCAGCCCTTGACTTTTCCAGCTGGACCCTGTGGACGAGGACACTGCGAACTCTCAGAGAAATGCCCTCTCAAAACGTTTTGCTCATGACACTGCACCCATCCTGGGACTGAGGCGGCGTGAGGCACTTCGCTGTCCCCTGAGGCTGACGAGCAGGGGGTCGTTTCCACACGTGGGCTCCTCGGGCACTGGACAGCTCCGAGGACTGACTCTAAGTTTCGATCCCTGGACGTGGCCAGAGCCGAGGCTACTCGGCTCTTCCTCCCGAGTCCTGAGAAGGGAGGAGACTGGGAACCCCACTTCTGGGGCACAGAGCATGTCCGAGGCCCTCGCTAGTTTCGGCTTCACCGCCGTCAAGAGCTTATAACAACCTGTGAGGCTCTGACTCTCGCCGATGAGATCCTGCTTCGCTCGGGGGACCTTCAGACACACGCAGACGCCTACAGACCAAGCCCTCTGAGACAGACTTCCCTGTGTAAGCAGGCACTACCTCTAATCCTTCACATTTCTAGAGCAGGTGCTAAGCGGTAACTTGGATCGGTTTCTCATGCCCGTATCTTTCCATTTGAGTAGTGCCGATACGTGAACGGGGAAGGGGTTTCCACCTCACGGATTCATCTCTCTCAACAGTACAGAAAGTAGCTTTGGAAACTGTATTACTCTCGTTATTTCCACACCTCATAAAGTCTGTCCTTGCTGCCCAAAAACGTCACCTTTCAATTCTACAGACACAGTCCGCTGTCCAGAAATAGCAAGTACGCTCACTAATAGGTGAATAGGTGAAGATTAACATATAAATTAATGCACCAAAGAATCTTATGGCTATAAATGCATTAAAAATAAGCTTCATGAGTATTTCCTAGTGGGGAAAAAAAACACCTTTTTTTTTTACTAGAAAAGAAATACTAGAAAAACCAGGATTGGTTTGTGTTTAGAAAACAATGTATGTGGCTCAATGTTGCTTTAAATTGTCAGCATTTATTTTAATAAGTATTTTTTTAAGCATGGTACAGTTGGGTCATTGTGATTTGTATGATTAATTTAAATTCTTGATTTAAATTTAAACATTTTAATGTAAAAGACGGTTGCATGTGCTCAACTTAAAATATATATATGTAAGTTTAAAGTACATAAAAACATTCACTGTAAGTTCTTCCTAAATATTGAAAGTTTGTCATAAAAGAACAGCAACAGGTAAGACTCGAAGCACTGAGAAAGGGGAAAAAACATATACACACACACACACACACACACATATACATACATATATACATATATACATACATATACATATATATACATACACAGACACACACTTTTTTTTACATTTACACATATGTATGTGAAAACGTTATAATTTCACGGCTCTGACACGTTAACAGTAAAGTTTTGAAGTATTTTGGTCATCTCTTGATCGCATTTGATTCAGATGGGACAAGAATCATATAATTGTTTACTGAAAATTTGAAAAATAGGATGTGTTGACCTTAATAAATAAACTTCAGACTTTAGAGATATTGCTTCTCTCTTGAACTATCAATACAAACTCACTCAAGTAACAGACCTGACATCAGTGCCACCCTTTCGTTTCATAATAATGATTCCAGTTCCGCGGCCCTCTGGCGCGTTTCAAGGAATCTGCGCATGCGTCCGCCCACCTAACCCCTGCGGGACACTCCAAGGATCGGAGCCTACAGGATGCTACAGATGAGAAACGGAGGCTGACGGAAGAAAAGCCAAGGTCGGTCTCAAGGATCCCACCGCTGAGACGGTCCGGCCCGAGCTGCCCGCGCGGTTACCTGATTGGCCGATTCTCTTTGCTGTCGAAGAGCGAGAAGATGACCTCGAGCTCCTCGCCCAGGTTGGAGCACATGAGGCTCTTCATCTGCACGAACAGGTGGTGGCTGCTGGCCTGCACGGGGGTGTCCTTCTTCCGGTGTCGGTGCTCCATCTGGGTGACACCCCCCCCCCAACAAACATGTCATCAGCAATGGACTGAAAACAATGGACCCCACAAGCCTGCAAGCTACGGTGTGAGCACGATGCGCTGTGCTGTACAGACGCCCCTGTAAGTTCAAGACATCAGATCGGAAACGCGTTTCACACGCCCCGCCCCCCGCACAGCGCGCTCAGGGCGCGCGCAGGGGCCCACGGCGGGGCCGCATCCTGAGCGTCGTCTCAAGAGTCGCTGCCCCCTCTTCTCACCAGAGGCGGGCGACACAGATGGGCGTTTTGTAGACAGAGCGGGATGTGAAAACACAGGACACAGTGTCCCCAAACCGCCGGCTGCACAGCGCACTATAGGGCATCGGTTATTCACCCTCGCCATCGCCTGGGTGACGGGGACTGCGGCTCGCTGCCGCTTTCCAGGGTGCTGACGGCGCTGTCCAGGGTGCTGCCGCTGTCCAGCGTCACGGAAACGTGAGCACCCCGAGTCGCTAGTCCAGGAAAAAAATCAATGTTCGGAATTCAAAGGACGCTTTCAACTGAATGTGCATAGCTTTTGCACCACCGTGAAGTTGAAAAAATCTTAGGTCAAACCATTGCAAGTCGGGGACCATCTGTAATTCTTTTTAAGCTACGGATTTGGTATCTGGTTCGATGTTCAATTCCAAATGTGCTCCCAACTTCTAAAGTAAGAAAGTATGAAGTTTCTAAACCATCAAGGAATCTTGTTTTATTTTTTTAATCATTAACGCTGAGTAGATTCAAGAAGCATGAAGTTCACAGGGTTCTATTGCTTCCTCATCAACTCCCAGGGGGAGAACAAATTATTAGTCATCTTTTAAAAAAAATCAAACTAAATTATAACTAATGATCGTGTCATTGATGGTAGCTAAATTATGCAGCTATGGCTTCACATTTCTCATAATTAAAAGTTCTTTCAAAGTATGCCAAATTGCAAAATATGGTGGTTTTCTGGGACAGGCAGTGGCGAATGATATTCAACCCCTGGAGCACGAAAATGTTTCTAGCTGTCTGTGGGGCTCTGGGCAGGGACCTCGGGAAGCCAATGAGGCGTCTTAAGGTAGGGACAGCATCTGTGTCCATGTGTCACTTCTGACCTCGACACAGCCAGCCGAGGCTACACTCGGCAGGCAGGACCAGAAGTAAGAGTTACCACAAGCTGGGGGAGGAGAGGAATCGCTCACAGTCCCAGAAGTGAGGAGAACGTGGGATGATTGCTCATCCAACATACATTTGTTGAGCACGGATTATGTGCCAAGCACTAGGAACGCAATGATGAGTATGACCAGAACGGGCCCGTGCCTTCACGGAGCGTATCCACCAGCGGGGGCAGACGTCAACTGAACGGTCACAGTCCCAGATGTAAAACTCGACTGTGACGAACGAAGGGGAGGAACTAGGTCATCAGGAGACTCTAAGGGGGGCCTGACCTGTGCCAGGGCAGTCGAAGGGGGCTTCCTAGGGAAGTGACACTTTCACCGAGACCTAAGGTGTGAGCGGGAACCACACACCGCCCCGATCACTGCTTCTCAAACCACCTGCAGCAAGGGACCAGGCTGTTTCTCCCCCAGCCCTCTGCAGACCTACAGTATCATAAAATACGATGAAAATGTCACGGCAATGTCAGAACGTCACAAACGTTTCTAAATGTTACTAGGACCAGTTGCAAACCGTTCACGGTCCGGCCAGGCCTTGGACCCCACTGTGGGCAGCACCGACTCGGGCTAAGAGGAGGGAAGCACACCAAGGCTGAGTGACCATCCCAGAGCTGAGCACGGAGGATTATTTCTTTCGGAACGTGGACTACCGATGCAGCCTTTTTTTTTTTTTTTTTGACTCACTTGACAATTAAAAAAATTAAAAAGCTCAGGGACCTGAACTCCCCTGTAAGGAGCCACGCCCTCTGCTTGAGGCCGAGGTGTGTAACCTCGTTTCTACATTCGCCACCTTGTTATGCGTCTTAGTATGAGGCCGTGACCGCTGGCGACCAAGCCGGAAGGCGAGAAATGTCCTCTAAATTTACACCTGCAGATGCAACAGCATCTTGAAAAGTAAATGGTCTAAAAAAGTGCAATTAACCACATGCACCTGTAATCCCTGAATACTCAAGGAGTCTACCAGACTCTTCTCTGTAAAGGTGGAGAGAAGGTACATCTTCTTTTAACGTGGGTGGACCTCAGCATTGTGCTATGTGGTGGCCATAATTGTTAAAAAAAAAAAAAAAAAAGTTTCCCGCAGAAAAACATTCTGACTAGAAAAAAAAGCATAATTCTGCTTTGTTTTCCATAAAGGCTGCTCTATTTGGTGCTTTTAAAATGCTTTTAATAACCCATGGCAGAAGCATCACACATACATACAAATATATGTCTTTAACAAAGAAATTTTGTTTCTTTTTCCTGAACATTGATAACTTATTTACTGATTTACTGTATAGCTCAGGGTGACAGAGCACAAACTAGGAGAAAGAAACGAATGCCTACAAACGAAAGGCTAAGGCTGGAGGAACAGATACAAAAACCTTCTGAATACAGACCAGACTTCACAAAGGTATCTGGTCTTTACTTCAAAGAGCGCCAACTGCCCCAATCAATCGTGACATTCATTAAAAAGCCGAGGGGAAAAATTAGCTCCCTCACTCATGCAAAGAATCCTATGTATCTAAATCAGCGGATCTCAACCTTGGCTGCAGTTCAGAATCACCGAGAGAGCTTTTAAAAATTACTTATAGCCGAGTCCCATCCCAGAACAATTAAAGGAGAATTTCCAGGGGCCGGGGCCCCAGACAGCGGCAGTTTTGAGAGCTCCCCGGGTGATTTTAATGGGCGATGAGGGTTGAGAATCCCAGGATTGAGATCACATGCAGAGATGCAAACCGCAGCTGAACAAACACGCACAGAGGGCTCTAGCGCATCCCCAGTGCCCTGGAACGTTTGTTCTCTGATGCACGCTAGCTGTGAGCCCACCCGCTCCTGTCCCCTGCATGGTCACGAGTCCTCGCGGCTGGTGCTCCCTCCATCCCCTGATCCCCATCCCCGCCCCCACCCCCATTCTCCCAGGTCTGGGAAGGATCTGGACCTAACTAGGTTATGATTGCTTGTTTATCCCTGGATCATTCACTCCTTCGGGGAACTGCTAAAAATATCTCTGGGAAAATATTGCTACGAAAACAAAATTTAAAAGGCACTCTTGTGCTTCCAGGGCTATAATTTGGGAGTTCCAACAGACAGACAAAAATGCGTCTCTGAAATAATTTATGGTTACAAAGGCACCTATCTACGTGTGCTTACAGTTCAGCCAGATCTTTGATGAGGAAAGTAAACAGATTCCAAAGACGTATGTAAGTGACACAAACGTTGAATCCTCGTATGTGCAGTAATGGCTGGGCGAATTGTCCGCCTGGGGCGTTTTCCACTTCATTGCTATTGACAGTTTGGCTGCTTATGCTTGCTTGTGGGGGCTGTCCTGGGCTTTGTCAGATGCTTAGCAGCTTTCTCTGGCTCCTGACTCATGGCACCTCTCCCCAGCCCTGCCCACAGCATCCCCCACTGTGACAGCCAAAAATGTCTCCAGACACTGCCATACATCCCCTGGTGGGGGGAAAAACTGCCTATTTGAAAACCACTGGTCTATCCACTAAAGATGACAAAATACACAGGGGACATAACCTTATAAAATCAAGAGAGGCTCCTGAGAAGATGATTCAGTGCACAGGTAACCGGAGAGGCCAGTTAATAAGGCAGAAGGACTGGGTCTGGCCTCTGGCCATAAACCAGACCTTCCGAACAGACGGACGATAGTAACCCTGTGGCGTGGACCGTTTAGACCGAGGCTGGGTGAGGACGATCGGCTAACAGGGCTATGGAAACCTACGGCCAGACTTTTTATTAACGATGCCGTACGGATTTACCGAGGTGGTAACACCTGGCTCCAAACGTGACAGAAGAAGAAGAAGAAGAGGAGACCTGGCAGTGACTAAGCACCCTCTGTGGGGCCTCCATCTCCGTGCCATGGTCCTCGACCCATGAGGAACAAGAATCGCCACAAGGACAATGGCACGGGGAAGTCACACCATCAGTCCCTTTTCTGTAGCCTGGAGAGAGAGCGCCATCCAGGCCCCAGACGAGCGGAGCACCCCAGGCCAGCATGCAGACAGGACCTCAAAGCTGCCGTAAAGGACAGGATAGGACTCGTCCTTCCAAAGCTGACAATCATTTGGGGTTTTCTTGGGCTGTTTCCTTTTGCTTTAGAAACAGTAAAATGCAACCACTCCTAAGGAGAAATTAAATTTTCATGTAAAATCACAACATTTAATTTCCCTCATCTGTGAGACAAAGACTGTCACGGCTAATTAATGGCCGTTCTCTGCCACCGACAGCGGTCATCAATCGATCACAGCCCAGAAGAGGCCCCTGCCCCGAACCTCATCTCATGGCGCTCCTGGCAGCCGCCACCAACAAAGTGGGATGGTCAGTGATGCCATCAACTGCCATCCCCCATGACAGCAAGTGAAAAGAACAGGGATACGTTTGCCGGCACATAAAGCCGGGCTATGGGAAATAAAAGGTATGTGTGTCAGATGTTGTTAGCTGCTGGTCAAATATTTGATATCCCCACCCACATATGGGGACGGGACCACGTTCTGGCCAATGAGATACAAGTGCAAGTGTCGTGTGAAATTTCCAGGAAGGTTCATGAAAGTAGATGAATCACTGAGAGGAACCTTTCTCCCTCCTACTGCTGGAGAGCAGATGCAATGGCTAGCGCTCTGGCAGCAATATTGTACTTTGAAGTATTCTTGACAATGGAACCCACATACTGCATAGCAAAAAAAATCAGAGCCTGTATCCACTTCTGACACCATGAAACCACCAAAAAGCCCAGAACTTCCTACTTTTGGACGTGCAGATTGTGAAAGAGAAATTTCTAGCACTTCTAGGCTTCTATTACTTATTTATCTCATTGAACAGAGCTAAATCTAATCTTCAGGTTTAGCACATAAGGCATCAGTTATTCTTGCCACCTTCTCTAATAAGAATAAAGTAGAGAAAGAAACTGAAATCAACTGGATGCTCAGGTGCTCTGTGAACATCATTTATCAAAGAAAGGAGGCACCTGGTCCAGGTAAACCCCACCTGGGGGAGGGGCCTTGGGACGCCCTGCCCAGCCGTCTTCTCAGCTTTGGGGTTTAAGAGGGCTCAGTTGATATTAAGATTACATCATTATGATATAACTATTAAGGCTGCAAGGCTAAGTATGAGGTGATGGGACCAGACTTGGAAAACCGAGTCGCCAAGCAAACGTCGGGGCTTTAAGCTGCCACGAGTCGCAGGTGGTGCCACCAGGTGTCAGAAGAACGCACAGCCTTCACACTGCGGGACAGGCTGGGGCCTGGGAGGGGCGGGGCCAGCGGTAGGGACCACGGAGCCACTTTCAGAAGTCTGGGCACGTGCTGATGATGGGGGCAGGGAGGCCTTCACAGGCCGGCGAGCGAGGGCTGGGGCCCTGAGTCCCGGCAGTGACACGGAGATGTGTGACGTGAACCCACGTCACCAGACTGGGCAAAACGCACCCAGATCTGCAAACGGCCTGAGCACTCGATGGGCTTTCGGCCCAGCGCCTGGGAGAGCGGGGTCTCAGCGGCGGGGGGAGGGGGGGGTGTTGTGTCACCCCGAGACACGCCGGCTTTCTCAGCTCTGTCCTCAGAGCCTGATCTCCTCAGCTCTCAGTTCTCTCCACGCCTAATTAGACCCGCAACGCCCCGTTCTCATAAAACTGAGCGAGTCTGAACAGCGCCACGGAAACCAGGAGCCGGGGCCCCGGGGACGCACCAGGCGGTACAGCTCCGTAACGCTGACGTCCTCGGGGTCCACCACCACGTACTCCTTCCTGGGCACCAGGTCCAGCCCCAGCTGTCTAGAAGACAAATGGCGAAAGTTTAGGAGAAAAGACACATTTCTGGAATATATTAAAATTAACTTTTTTTTTTTTTTACTACATCGCCTTGAAATGAGACGTATCAGCCACCGAGCTTTTCGCACCCGTATTTTTTTTACCTCGTGTGACTTGTTACCAGCGTGACAAGGCTGGGCACGGGCATGAGCTGAGAAACAGAAGGTGACAAGGGCAGGCGAATCGGGGGAGGGATGGGCGGGCACTCTCAGAGGGGTGCCCCTGCCCCCGGGGGCCTCGCTGTCATACAGTGGGGAGCCTCAAGCACCTAACGAACGATTATCCCAGAAACCCTTCCACACGGGAGCGGGGTGGACGTCAGAGCTGGACGTGATTTTGTCCTAGCAGTTGGAGCTGCAGAGAAGGAGGTCTGGCCATTAGGGCTGGACCCGAGTCGCGTCCAGGGCTGGCTCATTTCGGATCGGAGTCTGTGGTGATGGGCGTGGCTGCCAGCCCCTCTGGGGAAACCAGTAAAGGCAGTGGAAGGAGGCGGGGCCCGCACGGTCCCAGGCCTGGCTTGGCGCATTGGTTTGGCCTTTCGAGTCAGGTTTCATCATGGCCGACACGTGGCCTGCTGTGCTGAGCACTGTAAGGCTGTCCCTAGCCTCCGAGGGGTCACGCATAGTGACGGACCGATGTCTCACCAGGCGCAGAGCCACCCCCGACCTGAGAACAACTGATTCGCGGACGGGCCAGCAGCTGATGCATGGCTGGTGTAAACGCTCAGTCTAACCAGGGATGAATGACAGATACCGGCTAACAGAGCGCTCATCGGAGAGAATTTGAACCTGGAGCTCCCGAGAGCAACAGCCGGTGGCAACAGGATGAAAAGACACGTGAAGAGCAGCTGGTCTGCCCCGCTGGCCGCAGAGGATCTGGAGGTGTGGGGTCCAGAACCATCCTGGCCTTTGGGGCCCAGCTCAGCACGAGGGTGGAGCTGGCTCACCCCGACCGCTCGCCCGCCCGCACACCAGCAGTCACACTCAGCGCTCCCGCCCTGATCAGAGCTCCTGGCAATCAGAGTCACTGTCTAACCCCACAGTTCCTTGAGCTTAGTCACTTGCAGGTTCATTTGAAAGTCAGTCTCGGTCAAGAGCCGGGTTTTATCACGTGCTGCCGAGCAGCCCCACAGGGGGGCCGATGCACACACACAGGACGGCCCCCCGCAGCAGTGCGGGGCCCAGCACGGCACCTGCGCTGGCTGTCACCGGGGCTGTGGCCTGAGCGACTCCCCCAGGGGACACTGGCGACCGGTGGCCACGACACGGAGGTGGCACACAGGAAAAGGGAACGCACAGGTCAAACCTCAAGGCCATTTGAAAACACCTGTTTCTGCAGAAGGCGCAGCTCGCTGACGCCTGCGACGTGCCCTACCCTGGGACAAGCCCGCCATCAGACCAGGGGCCACGGCGGCGACCGACACCCCGCTGCCCGCAGCGGCCAGGGGCGGGGTGCTCGCTCCAACACGCCAGTCTGCACCAAACCCCTGAGAGGACAGCGGACAGCCACACGCAGTCGCCCGCGGGAATGCCACACACGCAGGCCCGGCCCCGGGGACCCCGTGGTGGGCGGTACTGGGGGGCCTCCCCCAGGCCCTGCAGTGGGCAGTACTCGGTGGGCAGTACTCAGCCCCTTTGCCCCCTCTAGGGCCCCGCGGGGGGCAGGGGGCGGTGGCCCCAGGGGCGGGGGGTCGCAGGGGGCGGGGGGCGGTACTCACTCGTTGCCCCAGTCCAGGCGGGCGGTGATGTGGCGCTTCACGTCCTTGGTGCGGTCGTGCGTCAGGTGGCCCAGCAGCACCTGCCGCCGCAGGTCCAGGACCTCGTTCATGATGTGCCACAGCCGGTGGAAGAGGTCGCCCTCGTTCCTCTAGGAAACACGCAAACGGGAGGCGGCCTCAGTCCCCAGCGCCCACGCCGAGCTGCGGGGTGACGGCCGGGCGCGGGGAGGCCCGCGTGGACTGCTCACCCCGCACCCTCTGTGCGCGGCCCCTGCGGGGACGCACACTCCGCCGACAGACGGACGCCCCGCGCGCGTCCGCAGGCGCGGGCCCGGCCCTACGGGCTCCTGCCCAGGTCGGGACGCTCCGAGCAGCCAGCGACACCGCCCAGACGTCCCGGCGAAGCGCCGAGCTCCTGGCCCCGCTGGGCCTCCAGCAGGAGGCTGTGAGCTCCAGCCGGACGCCAGCGCCCCTCGGGGCTCCGCCTGCCACCCCCAGGCCGGACCCGGCGGCTGACACGCCTGCTCCCTCGGGAACCAGGGCGCCGCACCCAAGCCCATTGACGGGAAAACATTCCGCTTCAGTTATTTCTCAGGGCTCGGTCTTGTGCTCTACAGTGAACTCCCCATCGGGAGCTGGCACACGGACGCTGTCACACTCCTGCGCTGCTGGAGGCTCACCAGCATCGGGGCGCAGGGCTGAGACCTCGGAACGCAGCGCGCCCCGTCTCACCTGCGGACGGGGCGCACAGATTCCAGCTGCTGGGAGGGGTGGGGGGGGACCCCTCCCCCGCGGGGCTAGGCAGGGGGAGGGGGGGCTGGGTCACACCCGCGGCTTCGGCTCCTGCTTTGGCCACGTGCTGGTTTTGGAGGCTCTCTCTGAGCGTGACTTTGTCACCTGTGAGACGGCACCAGCGCGACCTTCCGGACAGGGCATGGGCCTCTTGGGTTTGTTGTGAGGACGGATAAGCTAATAGATGAAACTCTGAGAACAATGCTTGGCCCGTCACCAAAGTATCGGCTGCTCCTGACCCCGCCACCGTTACGGGCTCTGGCCAGGGAAGCACGACAAACGCTGTCCCTGCCAAACGCAGCTGACGCCCGTCACCGAGACGCCCAGCGACCCCCGCAGCTGTGTCCACCCTCGCCTTCCTCGGCCAAAGGCTGCGCTTTTACTATCTATGCGACGAACTTGAACCACACGTTCGCCACAAAACACATCGGGAAGAGAGAACCGGAAAGGTCCAGCAGAGCCGAGTCCGCTCCTTGTCAAGGTCGAAAACCTGATCCCTCCAGAGTAAACGTCATACTTGTCCCTAATATAAGTGACGGCCTCTCCCGTCCCTTTCAGATCCTTCTGTCTCCATCTTGCAGGGTCCTAGAGCTCACAACACGTGGATTTCCAAGCCAATCTCGTACGTCCCCAAAATAGATGCTCGAAACCTCAAGAGCAGGTAAAAATAGCGAAATGAGGCAGAATCAAGAGGAAATTCAGCTCTGGTCCCCGGGAGCAGCTACTTAAAAGGACCGTGCAGGAGCCCTGGCTCAGCTACTGGATGACACTCACACACTGTCGTTATTTTTACAACTCTTAACGTTGGGTATTTAGGAGGCAGTGATTTGGGGAAAAAAAATAGTTTCATTTTCCATGTTAGTCTCATGCACAATCTGATTGTAAATGAAATCATACTTGGCTTTTACAGTCTTTTCAACATCTTCGTGTTTGAGAAATCCCCAAAGGAGACCTGCATTTCCTCTGCAGCGTCTCCCACAGCCCCGGTGTGGTTTTATCTGGATGCTGCATTCACCTCACTCCCCGGGGCACAGACTCAGCCCTTCATCCGAGACCCGCCCCTGGGTTTCAACAGTGAGTCCTAAGGCCACCAGGCTCCAACAGGGCCCGCTGAGATGAATCCAAATTCAAAAGGGTTTCTGTTCGTGCCTTTTTAAGTAAGGTTCTCTTGCCTCGGTGAAATATGCCATCGCATTTTGTAAGTAACAGACGATGAAAACTGTCACCCTGTGCCTGCGTCCCTCCCTCATCTGGACGGCGTCTTTGTCGGGCTTTGCACACTGTTTGGTCAGGGTGAGTACACCTGTGCGTTTCGAACGCAGCCCTTCAAACTGGGCCGTTCTAAACATTCCTTTAAAAATAAAAGAAGAAACAGCTTCCATCTCCCCCAAAAACCTCACCACCCCAAACTTCCCCACGGACCGTGGTTCAGAGTGAGGGCACCGATTCCCAGGGGGACCCGGGCTCGGCCGCTTTCGACGGCGTGGCCCCGAGCAAGTACGTCCCTCTCGGCCTCATTTTCCTCATTTGTGAGCCAGAGATAATCACAGACAGTGTTTTCTGAGTGGTTCTCAGAATTCAGTGAGACGCTGCATATACAGAACTTCCCATGGGCCTACAGCATAGCAGGCTCTCAGGAAATGCAATTAGTCATAATATATACAGTAATATATATGTGTATATATTACATATGTAATATATATGTGTATATATTACACATATATACTATATATGTGTATATGTATATATATATATGTGTATATGTATATATATTACATATGTGTATATATTACACATATATATTATATACGTGTATATGTATATATATACATATATACACATACACACACACACACACACACACACACACACATCCCCCAAACACTGACTCCCCCTCTTTCTTTAGTTAAAAAACATCTTTCTTGTATACTTAGAATATTATTCTTATTGATTCCGGGTAAGTATTATATCATTTTCAGGATACTCAAATCGCTTACAGAGAATTAGAATAAAATACCGCCCATACAAAAATCATATTGAAAATAAGTTGATTTCTCCCTTAAAATTAAAATTTTTCAGAAAGCTTAACACTAGCTCCATGGTTAAGTAGATGCCAGAAAAATGATCTGTTATAGTCCAGCGGCAATGAGAAAGATTCTCTAAAACCTGTGCTCTGTGGACTCAGCAATTATAGGGCTGTCTTATCATCAAGCACTGTGTCTCTGGTCCCCAGAGCAGCGACTTAGAGTGACTTATAGCGGACGCTCAACTATTAGTCAACGCTCACTCTCGCTCAGACGACACCTCTTGACACAACCCTCCGTCCAAAGACGGTGCCGCTAGAACGTCACTCACCACATAGAGCTGTTTCCACATGGCTCCCCAGTCCCGCAGGGTGGACGTCATTTCTGTGATGACAGAGTCTTCGGTGGGAATCACCATCTCAAACTGTCTGTGAAATTAACACAGAAACACAACGTATCAATCAATGCAAACTCCCTCGACAGCAGCTTTCCGCAAAACGCTCTGAAAGGCAAACGGGAGAGAAAGCTGCCCGGCCACTTTGGCCCTGCACACAGTGACCGGGACCTGATGACACACAGGTACGGGGGATGCTCTGGGTTATGGCACCATGACCCCAAAATGACCAGCCACGTCATCCAGACCGAGTTTGGGGGTGTGGGGGACAAGCCACAGCACACAGAGAGCTGTGCTGCAGCCGCAGCTGGAGCACCAGACAGCAATGCAATTAACCTGTCCACGCCCCAAAACCCACCTGTAACTAACAGGAGGTCACCAGGCCCACAGAAACAGAGGCGGCTTTGCATCCATCCCTACAGCCTCGGGACTCAAGAGTGACGGGCTTGGTTCGAGGATGCAGATAAGGGTGGCCGCGAACATCCCAACCAACTCAGTGTCATCAATAACTAGACACCGGGGACCGATCACACGCTTCCCCGATCTCGCCACCACCTCCGTTTTACTGCTTGCCGATAAGGCCACACAAAAAGGTCAGCGCCAACCGCGAGTGAGGCCAGCGTGCCCCGCAGAAGCCATCGAAGGCTCGGGGTATCACGGGTGTTTGAACAGTCACTGTCGAATGTTCCTACAGATGGGGAGACTTACCCTTCCTATTTCTCCTCTATAAAACAGAAATTATGCTTAGAGAATATTCGTACCAACACCTACTAAGGCACACACAGTGAGCCAACCATTGGGAAGATGTATAAGCAGATAGGAAGGAAAAAAAAAAAACACAGAAGATTTAGTCTGTCCTCTGTATCCTGCCTTTTTCTTCATTTCGACTTTCTTTTTTCAAATTCTTTCAGTTTCTATGCAAGTTAAAATGGTTAAGTGGCTATTTCTACTGCTTCTGAAAAGAATGCTACTGATTATATGGATAGAGACGGTTTTCTTCATTTGACTATTTTTTCTCCAAGAACTTCTAATATGTAGAAAGTAACAACTTATCAGACACTGAACCAGGCTGTCTAGATCATCGAGAGAACATGACTTCTTAGCACGAGGCTCATAACTGCTCTGCAGTTCATGTTTGATAGTATGTCCAAAGAGTGGACAATTGTCTTTCGTAAACTCTTCTTGAAAGCAAGTGTGAGAACGAAAATCTTGCCTTGATTCCTTCCCCGATAGAGCCTCATCTCAGTTCATGTTGCTGCTAAAACACCTGCCCTTGGAATTAACTTTTCTTCTTTCTAGAGCTTAAACACAGCTGACAACATAACACTGGGATTTAAAACTCGAAATAAAGGTAAACAGTACTATCGGAACTGTGACATATAGGACCTCCTTCACATTTAAGAAGTGACATGGCCTCAGCAGGAGTTAAACAGGACAGGAGTGGCCTCAGGCTCACCAACTGTAATTTAATTTAAGGACCCCCACAAGACCCCAGAGAGAACATAGAGGCAGTTCTGTCTGCAGGAAGTCGATCTGGGTTTGTTCAACCAAAACGCACATTTTCAAGAAGCACAGAATTGCCATTTTAGGGGAGGCAGCTGTTTCCTCTTAATTCTGCCAAAGCCAAAATCGGCGTTCAAATCGTCTGTCTTAAGTGGTTGCCCCTGAAACTGTATTTCGTTCGGTTTTTCTGAGATGTACCTGGCAGCTACGTCATCCTGAGGGGCCCTCGGGCTGCTGATCCGCTTACAGTAAGACAAGTAACCACAAACCCCCCCCCGAGGTCCCCCTCGGGGAGGCCGTGGCCTGCTAGTGCTGGCCCCCAGATGCGGCAGGCCACAGCTCCGCTCCCAGGTAACCGTCCTGGGGTCGAGGGTCTCAGTGCCAACAACTGAATCGCTTTTATTTATTTTTTTTTTTAGCAAATAACTTTTGGTTCTAGCCCAAAGTTCCCCTATAGTATAATAACGCTCATCACGCCCTATGTCAGAGGGAAAACCCACCACCCAGTCTTGAACTTAGCCAAATTTCGAGTCGCCTTTACCCCCATTTAACTGTCCTCGGGGCTCAGGGTAGGGGGCCAGATGTGAGCGGTTATGTACTGGGACAGACACTGGCTTGGAAGAAGCGTGTATTTCAGTTAAAACTCCGTCCCTACCCCCGACATCCCCGTCCGCCTTGAGAGGCGGGCCCTTCGGTGAGTGACAGCCATCATCTCTGCTGGCCCCTCTTCTCTTCCTTGGTCAAGTGTCAGGTGGGGGTGGGGGGCCCTTTGCTCTGGAAGGTTGGGGGGTCAGGGTGGGGCTTGGGACAAAGGCAGCAGGGAGGACTGCCAGCATAGGTCTGCCCACGGGGACACACAGAGGAACCAGGCAAAAACCCTGGTGCCTCCACATCCCCTGGCCCGGGTCACCGGGGCAGAGGTCAGAGGGAGAGAAAGCCTACGGCTGAAGCGTTTTCCGGAGTGTCCTCTGGTTGACTTGAGGGCGGGATAGGGTCACACCTAGTCTGGGGGAACTCCAGAAGGACGGTTACTCTGCTTGACTCACTGCTGGTGGATGACAGCTACGTGACATTTCTGAAGGACATGCATTTCTTACAAGAGTAGCAGTGGTCATTATTAGTATTAGGATTATTATGCTTCCAACTACTGTTTTGAGTAATTACTATTATTACTACTGCTAATAATAGTAACACTCATTATAATAGGAATATTCATTATACCACAGACGCTGAGGCACCTGCAGAAGGGATTCTGCTGATAAAGTTTTAATACCCGACCTTTACAGAAAGCGGATGGAAGAATCATCCATGCCCATAGCATCCTCAGAATTTTTTGAACTAAAATTCAATTTTAAAGATATCATGTATTTACTCTACTTTAAAATGTGCTTTCATAATTCAAATAAATGTCTATTTTTTTTGGTCATAAAACAAAAACATTCGATGACCCAAATGGACATGCCTTGTGACCTTGGCAGCAAAGGTTTGGGTCCCAATCCATGGCCCATTTATACTGATCTGCTCATGTGACCACTCATATAAAAGCAACTTCTACGGTTTTATCCTGTGATATTTTATTGAAAAGATCTGTGATCCCCAACAGCTACTTCAAGGCCTTTAAAAACAACTGGCAAAACTTTTTAAATGTATGAGAAATCCTAGGTGATCGATGCGATCAATCCGAAATCGTCACAGAAATGTTCTCGGAAGGATAATAATGGCTTTGAGAACTGGTCACACAAGGACATGGCACTATCTCCGACGAGGAAGGGTTAGACTTAGCAGCTTATAATCAGGGGTGGATCTAGAACATTCCTGGGGTCTGAGGCATGACTCGGCATTTGATAGGTCTCTCTGCCGTGTTTCCCTACAGTGCAGCCAACCAGAAGGAACCAGCTCCTTCTGCCTACGATGAAGCTGATCCCGTGATCTGGGAACCTCCCTGGCCCCGGATTCTGCTATTTACTGTCCAGCCCGACACACACACACACGGTTCTTTAATTTTCTCCACCAACCGCGTTAGCGTAATCGTCCTTCATCAAACAGCACAGACAATGGCATCACTGTCTATGGTCCATCTTTCAAGACCATGACGAAGCCTTTCACATTTGAAAATAAGCAACAGTCCTGTGCAAATCTTCCAGCTATTAAGAAAGCTCATGTCTTACCCTTTGTTCTTTACAAAGGCATTTTTCAAGTGAATGTAGCTGGAAGGAAAGATACCCTGCAAGAGAAGACACGAGGGTTAAGGCAGGTTGGTTTCACGAAACCCAAGTACAAGACACAGCACAGCCACGCAGCCGACATCGGGAACAGGGGTCAGCGACACCCCCGCCCCATCGTACAGGCTAAAAACCTTCTGTAGCTTAGAGTCACCCCTTCTCTTTTCTCCTCTTCACTCGTTACCAAGTATATTCTCTAAAATAATCAAACAATTAAATCTCATGCAAACTATATTTTTACAAGACAGAAATTTTACAAACGTCAGGAATTCTGCATAGAAAGCATGGTATACGGAATAAAAATTTTTTTTAATTACTGCATAGGTTTGAAAGAAGGTTGTTCTTTTTATGTTGATTCTTTTTTCTTCTAAAACATTCGCGTGTGTATTTAAAAATATACACTTAAAAAAATGCCACTGTGAATTTGGAGGCACCCCGTGCATTGTGTGTTAGTTAGAGAAGGTCTTTGATGAATACACAGCAGCAATTAATCACCAGGCTCCCTGTCCGAGGAACAAAAATTAGACAAAAGGAACCGGGCTGCCTTAAAGCTTTTTATCTTGGGGAAAGGCAGGACAGGAAACTGCGCCTTTGTTCTAAATGGGAAATTGGAAGAAACGACATAAAAAAAAAAAAGAGCATCCATTTTATGGTCCATTAAATGACAATGCCCTCGGAATGACGTTTGATGTGTATTCAAATGACGAATTCCATTAAATCCTTAGGAAAACAAATGTCATTGGAATGTCTTATCACCACTGTGGATCCAAGCCCACCATAAAATTTAATAAGGAAATTCTATATGCACGACTGTATTAAATAGGTATATAGGTTAAAAACACTTTTTTTCTTCAAAGTGTATATTTGTCTCAGTATGCTAGGATTAACAAATAGAGTAATTTTAATTGATAAGAAAAAGTCAAAATTTGAGATATACATAACAGGAGTCACGAATGGATTTTTTCGAAAACATGTTCTAAATGAATAATTAATACTAAAGCTCTATGTGCATGTGCCTAGCAGATGTCAGAAAATAACTTTAAATGAAGGCTAAAGTATTAAAAAATTGAATTTGTATATTCTGTGGTCCCTCAGGCTCTCCTTCAGAAGGACCTGAAATAAATAAAATAAAGTAATTACACACAGTTTTATGATCCAGAAAAAGGTGAAAAGGCAGAAAGGCAGGCAAAAGAGCTTAAATCTCTCGTGTTATACTTTGAGAATGAGAAATTATATAATTTCTTATCTACAATCCCAATAAAGCCCGAATTCGACTAAAAAATGCACATGACATATTCAAAAATATTAGAGAATGTGGAATATATGGGTGAAAACTGGGGAGATTAGAATCAAGTAGATAAACATAGATCTTAGTAAAGATTAGTGTCAAAATCATAAACCATAAAAATGGAAGGTAAAACAAAAATCATATGACTTCCTACTCTAATTCCTGAAGATTTGTATAAATATATAAAGGAAAATGAGTCTTAGCTTCTGTCTGGATTGGAAAGAAAAACGAGCACTTTATAATATGGTTTTTCCACATTTTCAGCTTCCCAAACCCAATGAGCCTTCACACGCTGCTCAGATAAACTTCTTTCTCCAAACCAGTACTTTACAAATGATACCGCAGAAAACTTCGAGACTAAATACCCCGATTCAATATTTCTTTGGGAATATGTATTTCCCCTGCCTGAATTTTAATTTCACCCTCAGCGAAACTAACACTTCAAAAAGATTTTGTTTATATATAATGAGCTTATTATGGTCTTCTCCATACCAATTTCAAGAGCTACATAGGATTATTACTCGAATAGCATATTTTAACTATAATCCAAGTTCAAAGGGATTTCCAAAATTATGAAAATCCATATTGCCATTTGGCATTTCAACTAAGAGTCCCAACTGTAATTTCGACTGTATGATGAAATAAAGTAAAATAATTTTTTAAAAAATCTCATCATTATGGTTAGAAGTAACTTTTTTTTTTTTTTTACCTTGATATTTGGGTTTTTTAAGGCAAATCCTCGGTACCAGCCTGTGGAGAAAAAAAAATCATGACCACATTTAGATAAACCATTCTGATATTTTAAAGAAAAGAAATGATTACAAATCCATCTTGTCATTTCTGTCTCGGGGAAATTCAGGACTGCACGAGATGTAATGTATCTGGAAATTCTCTTTGCCTGATTCCAGCCCAGACTCTTAGAATGAACAAACAGTGCTCAGGTAACAGGTGCGAGTGAGTCTGCACAGCCTCGGGCCCCTTCTGGGGCTGGAGTCCGTCTGCCTGCATCAGGAGAAGGAAGCCAGGCCTGGTGCCCTCAGAGCAGTCACCGGCCCTCGGCCGTCTGCGTCTCCTACCCGCCAGGCTCGCCACAATGTCTATTCGATGGAACGCTTACGACCTAACCTCCGAGCGACTCTGAATCATATCTACAGCACCCTCTTAAGGAAACATGCCTTTTTATATAAAACAAGTACAGAGTACACGTATATAGGGTTAATATATAGCTTCCTACAAAAGTATTATTTTCAACTTAACAGTTTCTTCAAGTAGAGAACCCATTTTGTTTACTGGCGAGAAATTATTTTACCATGCAACAAATATTCTAATTTTTTTTTTTTTTTGCTAATTGAATTTTTAAAAAGAAATACTTGAGCTTTGCATGTAAATATTTTTGTTCCTCATAAGTTTCCTGAAAAGGATATCACGATGAACAGTTTTAAAATCGGTCTGAAGAAAGCAGAATGAATTGAGAACCAGAAATATCTGTATCTTAGGGTTGATTAGGTCCTTCAAAGACATAGCCAAGAAATACATCCCTTCTTAATTATTCTAACAGAAACCAAACTTCAAGAAGTGCAGAATTGTCGTAAGGTTTTTAGATTACAAAACAGCTCCCGTTAGCTATGGAGCCCAGAGAGATTTTCTATTCTTCTGTATACAAAGTAGAAATAGACAAAACGCATCTGGCAATGACATAGTAAACATTATATTTTTAAAGGTATCAATTACAGGAGACAGGATAAATGTCCATGAATCACCACCATTTTATTCCAGGCTCTAATGAAATGTAATAGCTGTTTGGGGGAATACAATTTAATCAATAATAAACCGTAATGTGATAGAATGGTATAGAATAAATTCCTAATAAGGACATTAGGAGAAAAATGAATGTTTGGGAATCTACTGAGGAGACTTTGAAATGTATTCATTCTATTAACCAAAAAAAAAAAAGAGTAGCTATTTCATCTGGGATCTTTTTAAGAACTAAAGTTGAAGGATGCTTTGTGAGACAGGAATGCAAACCTCTGAGAACATATTAGGTATCTTGATTTAATGAGTTACCTGCTACGTAAGTTAATAAGAATCGTGCAATTTCATGTCATATTCTGCTAACATTTCAAATGCAGAGAATAACTCTGGTCCAAACTTGGGGGGCTGTGGGGAGGAGAAGGCTGCAGGACGAGACCTGAGTCTGCCCAGGCAGGAGCGCCCCCACCCGGAGACATCTGGCCGCCTGACACCAGGTGAGCAGTGTCTGCTCTGGATCTACTGCCCCGGGGTACCTGCCAGCCTCCGAGATTCTGAGACAGGCCTCCGAGTCAATACAGCAGCCTCCACTGCTTTCTATGTCGGCATCGAACACAAGGAAATAATATTGGGAAAAAAATGCTGTCAACTTAAAAATACCAAACGATGCTCTCCCATAAGCCACACGTGGACTAGGCAAGAAGCAAGTTTTGCCCAAAATGGCTCATGGTGACGACCGTCCAAATTCCAGATGAACAAAGTAAGTATGGACAGAATGGATAAGCTTCACGGCTGTCCCATCCCGGGGAGGTGGTCCCCACGACCCCGACCCGTCAGCAGCAGCCACTTACCGTCACACTTCTCCAGGATCTGAACGGTGTCTCCAATTTCCAGCGACAGGCCGTACGGGACAGTGCCTCGAAAGCTGGCGATAACTGCAAGGAACGACAGAGAAGGAATGAAGAGCATCACATCAGTTCCAGCCAGCGACGCCGCTCCCCGTGACAGGTCATCCACGGGGAGAAGGAACGCGAACAGGAAGTACGCTTCGACAGCCAGAACCTACTGTCATCCTTAGATTCGACACGCTTTCGAAGAGTCAAGTTTATGTGCTTTGCCCACTTCTTGGTCAAATGAGTAACGCAGATAGGATTGTCAAAGATGTGAAAGTGACTTCACTCCCACCCACGGTGGGTGCCGGAGAAATACACGGCCCATGGTCAGTGAGGACTGCATTTCCTTCCCGTTCCCGGGCCTGCTGCACCCTTCGGCCACGCGGAGCGCTCCTCCAGAGAGGGGGCTGCTCCTCCGTGCCCGCTGCCGTGTCCCCAGGGCCTAGCGCAGTGTGGGGCCTGAGAGCGTGTGGCACAAGGTCTCCTTGTGTGGTGATCGATAGAGACATCGATCACTAGTGACTGGACCTCGCCCCCAGCCTGTGAGCATCCCCACGCACCTGCGCTCCCATGCCCTGTGGGATGGGCGAGGGGCGGGGTCACCGCTTAGCCCTGCCCACTGGCTTCTGAACGTGTCAGAGGCCAGACAGAACTGGGATGTGACCCCAGAGGGGAAAGGTAGGCGGGTCGGTGGTCCCTGGGCAATGTGACGGGTTTTTAAGGAGATGAAGCACTACGATGTGATGCCATCCTCCCTCCGGGGTGAGCACTGCTCGCCTCATAAGGGAGAGAAGGATAGAAAAGTAACAAACAACGGACCTTGCTTGACACGCGACGGGGGAAGAAACGTCTGTCGACTTCTGCAGTTGCTGAAATCAACTTGAAATTCACATCGAAAGAAAATGAAAGAAAAACGGCTTGATTTTCAAAAGACCAAACGTGTGGAAGTGAATGTAAGATTTCTGTTTTAGATTCAGACGCCACTCCGGTTCTCCCGGCGAGTGATCGCTGAAGGAACGCAGCAATCTCTCAAAGTGAAACACGAGCCAGCAAGCAAGGGGCGTGTTGAGCCATCGAAAGCTCTTGTGTGACCTCCAAACAAAATTAGCAGCAGACACGAAGCACTGGACAGACAGCATCGCCCGAAGCGCGTGAGATGGATAAGAGGAACGACACAGCAACCGAGTCCGGGCGTTTCAGACCCGTGTTCACGCGTGAGGTCATTTCCTAACCATACTCATAAATCCCGTGCGGCCTCCACCCACGTGCGTGCGGGGACACGTCCGCGGGACATACAGCCAAGGGTCTGCGCATCCTCACGGGTCACGGCAGGGAACTCTCAGACAGAGCTCTCTTCTGACGGGGATCGACAAACGAACGGACAGCGTAGGCTGATGACAAGGTACGAGACGCCAAGACAAGCTTGCACGCTCGGCCACGGCCCCGGGGGTGCCCGAGGCTGCCTCCCGTCACCCTCCCCTGCCCAGCTTCGCCAGCTGTCCCGCGGATGAGCTCTCTCTGGTCACGGATCCACCCAGGACCCCACGGCATAGCGGTCCCGTCCGTCCCCTCCCGTCCCACAGTTCCTCGGTCCATCTGGTCTTTCGCGAACCTGTCGCTTTTAAGAACGCTGTCCCGTTATTTTGCAGGAGACCCCATTTGAGTTTGTCTCATGTTTCCTCGTGATTAAAACGCAGGACACGCAGCTTCGGCAGGAATGCCACAGGAGCGACGCTGTGCCCTGCTCGGCGGCCCTCGGCGGGGTGCCCGGTGACAAAGTGTCACACTGACACTCCGACGGACAATGGACAGCAGCTACCTCCTGCTTCTCGTCCGGTCTCCAGGAAAGCCCCAGTCCCACAAAGGGCCGCCACAGGCTGTGACCCGGTGACCCGTCTGCACCGCTCAGTGCTGCTAGCACAGACGGCGTCACTGTGGATCCATCCAGCTCCTCTCCCATCATGCCTCCCGTCCCCAGGGGAGTAGCTGCATGAGGCCCCCTCTCTCCCGCAGCCCCTCTCTCTCCTCCCACCCCGGCCCAGGGAGACTCAGCAGCCACCCAACCGACCGTGGGGTCTGGCAGGAGCCCGGCCCAGCCGCCCTGCAGACCTGCACGGGGTCACAACAGGAAGGGCCACATAGGAACAGTCCCGTCATCACACGTGGGCTATCCATGCGGCTCAGCCTTCCCGAGAAATGCATCTAACGCTGCGGTTTCCACTCTGTAAATTCTCCGCGAAGCTTTCCTGCTTCTCCTCGATGGCCGTTTTTAAATGAAAAGACATTTAGGGGGAAAAAAAATGGTGCTCGTTTGCCTCTGAGGTTGTAAGGACAAGTGAAGACAGGACTCACGAAGCTGCAAGAGCGCAATCGGGGAAGCAGGAGGAAAAGGAACACAACCGACTCGGCGTGAACGGACTCCAAGCCCCCCAGGGCCTCCCGCTCTCCGTCCTTCGCGCCTTCCAAGTTCATGAACTACTTCCGAGCCTTCCTCCCCACGGGACGTTTCTGCTGTGTCCCCAGATGTCTAAATTTTAAAAATCTGGATTCCTGGTTCGCAGAGCGCTGCGCTTTTTTACAGAAACGTTTAAAAACTCCGCTCCCCGCCCGCCCCCCACGCCTCATTTCCCCCTCCCCCCGTAAAGATGAAGAATCACTGCGCCAGGCTCAGGTTCAACATCTTCCTCAAGATTTATGCTTTCCCCGTCTACGATGATACGTGCCAGACAAATTAGGTACGTTTTCCAAAAGAGCCTCCAAAAACAGACGACGGGCCTGATGTCGGGGCCAAAAGCAGCCATTTCTTTCACAATACGGTGATGAGGGTCACTCCTTCTATTGGGATGCTTTGTTTGGAGTGGTGATGGCGCGTTTGTTTTTATTTTCCCGAGTGTCACGGGAGGTGACTCAGTCTGGTGGTGAACTTGGCCTGGCCACGAGGCCACTGCTGGAGCTCACCACAGAGCGAGTGCCTCTCACGGGCCAGCCAGCGCGGAGCGAGCCGGCAAGCTCCCAGGGACGGAGGGGAAAGCTTCAAACGACACAGAAGATTCTATATCTTTTGGAAGATAATCTCAGGCTCCCCGAATGGCCTCACCATGCGAAAGTTAACTTGAAGGTGCGTGGGAACTGAACTATATTGTTCTATTTAACAACAAAGAATCAGGAGCTCAAATCCCCAACTGCCACTAGAAGTGACACCCTCGTGAAGGGCACGTGTAAGAAGATAATGACTGTTCCTTCTTTGCTTACTAACTATAATTTTTTAAAAAGTAGTTTGTTTTCGAGTCTCTGGTAACAGCCATAGGTGAGGTATGCCTTATCAAGTATTCACCATTTACTAGATGTTTCCCCTTTAGCAAATAACACAGGTAAATGCGGTGGATTCTTAAAGTTCAAAAGCCATCTTCATGAATGAATAGTTTAGCCGTTTCTAAATATAACTGAATGCATCAAAAAGAACTGAACTTCGGCTTCAAGACTCCAAAATCACATGCTTTAAAATTCTGAGTTGATCAACTTCTTGTAAAATCCAAACACAAAAACATACACGAATAAGTAACTATCGATAAATGTCCCTGCCATCTGCTCCAACCCGAGCTCTTAAGGTTGGGTGACATATTAGAGGAAGATTAAGATACGTCTTAAAAGCTTTTCCAATGACTGAGTTTAAGATCTTTTTGTGCACTGAGTATCTGTACATTTTTAACCTTTTCAATGAATCCCGAGTCACAGATTTGCCTGCTGGAGAACACAGTTTTTAAAAATCGTCCTTTTTCTGTGAGTTCTTCCTAAAACTACAGGTGGGCAGGAAAGTTTTGTTGACCTAGGAGTCAAATGTGGAAGTGATTCTATTACACCAGATAATCCAACTTATCATTGGAGCTACTCAGTTAAAAATACTGAAAATTATAAGAAAATACAACAACGACAAAACACTTTCCTATACTGTGTCTGAAGCTGTGTGACCGAGGAAAGGTCTTAGCGCTCCTCCAACACCTCCTCCCCCCAGGTCGAACAGGACGTATTAACCAAGATCTCATCAAAATGCGAGGGTTAAAACGTACCCCCTCTTCCCGCCATCAAGCCCGTGTTTTTCTTTCTTTATCGTACGATTGAATCTGCTTTAGATCCTGATACATATGTCGACTGTGTCCCACGGTCGACTGGGGTCCTGTTAGAAGTACCGTGATGGGGGCAACTCAAGGGGCCCGAATCCCAAACCCTGAGGTGACAAAGTTCAGCTCCAAACGACGCCCATCCATGGCAGGTCCTTCCGTTTGCTGAACATAAAAAACCACCTCGCTCTGAATCTCTGAGGTTTTCCGCTTAGGTCTGCAGCTCGCACCTGCTGGCCTCGTTAAAAAAAAAAAAAAAATCAAATTTCCAAATGTACATTGGGTTTCAGAAAATGAGCAAACGTCATTTTGAAGTCTTCTTCGAAGTCTCTGGCTTGAATGACCAAACCTTCAGGACCCCAAACCCTAGGGCCTTGGCACAGAAAACAGGCAGAAATCGACCTTGTTTTCAGTGCCAAAGATCCGGTTGTACCCCGCAAGTGACAATTTAAAAAAAAAATGTGACAAATGAACACAAGCTGGGCACGAGGGCCACGGAGCCAGAGTGTGACGAGAGGGCGTGGCGGCTGCTGGTCCCCGTGGGTGGCTTCCGAGAACAGGACTGCCAGAGAGCGGGTCTTGAAGAGTTCAGTGTCTACACGATTGTGTGTATTTTCATAAGTGAGAATTGGCTCATATAACCAAAAAGAGCATCGCTCTCTCTCGACCCCTCCTCTGCTCGACAGGTTACGTCATTCACAAGCTCGGGACCCTCGCTAGCGAGCTCAGGGAACGGGGGGCGGGGCTGTGGGACCCGCCGGTCCACATTGGACTCTGTAGCTGGACAGCACGCGCGTGTGCATCGTGCATCTCGTTGTGGCCGGCCACTCCCTGCGTCCCTGAGCTCCCTGCCCACCGCACTGGCTCAGGGGACAACCCCACAAAGGAGACCGTGCTCGGCCTCCGAACTCCCAGACAAGCTTGCTGGTGAACGTCGGCGCTTCTGCTCGCCGAGCCTTTCGTCAGCAAGAGCCCGGCCTTGCTGGGGAAAGAGTTTCCCAAATCCCTGAGGCGGGCCTTGAAAACCCAGCGTCGGGAGCTGGAGGAGCCGCAGCTCCGCTGTCAGCCACAGAGAAGGCACGAGGCGGAACAGCCTCCCACCAGCGGGAGGAGCAGGACTCTTCCCGTCGGGAGTGGGGGCGAAGAGGAGGAGAGGGAGGCAGGCAGAGGGGTGCATCCATCCGGGCGCAGGGCCTGCCAGCTCCCCGGCTGGGGACCACCCAGCGTGGGGAGAGAGGGGAAACAGGCCCCCAGATGCAGTCTGCAAACTCCGAGCAGACAGGGCTGGGCACGATGCCATCCTGGGAGGGACCGCGTCGGTGACGCCAGCTTGGGTACGTCGGGCCTGACCCGGCTAACCTCCTCCCCTCCCCGCAAGACCGAGAAACGCAGGTGAAGGCAGAGTTGTGCTCCTGCCAGGCCTGCGGAGGCCGTGGTGTCGGCCGCCGGGAGCCCGGGGTGATGGGCCAGGGACTGGCATCCCGCAGGTAACGTGGCACGAGCCAGAACAGCAAAGACCCTCGACGGACCAGAGCCGTGACACGTCCTGGAGGAATTCACAGACGTAATTCCCGAAGGCAGACGTGCTCTTTCATCGACGCTCTTTTCGTGTCATTTAAAAAATTATAAAACTTCGCTGTTAACTGTTTGTTGTCCACAGCCGGCCGGGAGACTAAGTGATATCAGTACAGAAAAGCGTCTCTCTCCCCCGATCTGTCCGTCACAGGCTGCTCGACAGCTTTGCTTCCTAAATGGCCTGGTTTATGCCTTTCAAAGGCAAAAAAAAAAAAAAAAAAAAAAAAATGCGTACTGGGTACACATTGCTTCGTGATGATTCGTTTTTCAAGAAAGATGACTTCTGTGTGCATCCCTGAAGAGGCAGGATCAAGGATACAGCGCTTTAAATTTCCTAAGAACGTGACTTCATAAAATAAAGAACTTGCTTCAGAAACTTCACGGCGACCCAATTCAAGACTCTCGAGAGGCCTTCCTCAGCCTCCCGGCTTGAAGACCTTCTACGAGCTGGCGATTCCCAAACGGGGTAGCCAGGTCGGGGCCTCGCCCTCGAACTCCACGTTGGAACACTCAGCTCTGAGCTCGGTGCCGCCATCGAACGGGACGCCCGGTCCCCTCCCCTGCTCACTCCCAGCTTTTCACCACGGGACACAGCGCTCACCCTCCCTGCGGCTCCGGCCTAAACCGAGGCGTCGCCCTGGCCCCCTTCTCCCCACACCCCTTCACCAGCCCCTCAGCGGGCCCTGCCCTCTGCTTGTAAGGTGTCTCTAGGGTCTGCCACCTCTCACCCGGTCCGCCAACACCGACCGGGACAAGCCCGGGTTGTCGCCCTCACCTCCCGACACTCGCTGCTTCCAGAGGTCAACTCCGACAGCGGCCGAGGCGATGCTCCTAAGGCCTGAGACGGAGTCCGTCACGACTCTGCTCAGAGGGCTCAGCCCCCTCCTGCTCCGGGCACCCCCAGACCGGCGGCCGTCCCCCGGGGCTCCCGTGAGCAGTGCGGTTACCAGGCCCCACAGCGCTGGCCACGTACCACGAATGAGCCACGTGACGCGGGATCGTTATAAAATGAGCAAAGTGATGCAGCTCTGTCCTCCCTGTTCCACGCTCCTGGTACATCTGCAAACCACAAGTTTCCGAGTTTAGGGACGTGGCTTGCGTCCCACAGCTGGCCGTGGAGAAGGCGCTCATCAACGGAAATGCTGAAGGCCAGCCTGAAGTGTCTGGTGACACTGCAGCTGCTGCCGAAATGCTGACGGGAAGGAAGCAAACCCTCGACGTTCATGGCGCGCACCCCCCGCGCCCACCGTGGGCCGCGCGCCAGGGCTCCACGGGCGGTAAGAACGCCGCTGGTCCCACCTTCTCCCCACTGAGCGCCCCGAGAGGTCACCGAGGGCCCCGTCCAGCGTGGTTCTGTGGGCGTGAGACGACCCGGTGCCCACAGACACGCCAGAGGGGGCCAGGGACCGTCAGACCCCGGGGCTCTCTGCGTGCGGAGAGTGACGAACGAACTGTTCGTGTCTCCACTTTGGCTACTCCCCGGCCTTCTCGTCTCGGGTCAGAGGGCTGAGTTATCAGGCCGGCCACGGAGGGGAGGCCCTGCCCCCCACCACGGCGACCGACTCCTCCAGCCACCCCGGGCCACCTGCTGCCGCGGCCCTGCCTCTCCCTCCACTCAGGAGCTGAGCCCATCGTGTCTCGCCCACGTGCAGCCCTGCAGTGCCCCCCGGAACGGCTCAGAAAATGTCCTCGCCCCCGAGGCCCAGCCTGGCTGCCTCCTGTCCCCCCCCCCCGTCCTTTAATTATACCGGTGACGTCACAGCCTTGTACCTCCTCCCACCCGTGACGCAGCTTCCCAACCCCACGCGGGCTTGGCTGCCAAAACAACCTTCTGCCGCATGCACGTCCGGCGGGGAGGCCGTCACCTCCACCAGGCAGCCTTCCCTGCCCACCCAGCATGCGCACAGAGCCGTCTGCCCGCCCGCAAGGCTCAGCGACGTGCCCTGCCTTTTGCCAGTCCCACAACACCCAATGCAAACCCCTCCCAGCGCCCACCTCCGTACTCGCACAAGCACCAGCCTCCCCCAGCGAACTCCGACTCCCCGGAACGTTGTCTGCTACACGGAACATCAGCTCACTCACAGGAGGCGCTTCACAGAGGCCCCGCCACCTTCCCGACCGTCCCCTGGACCGGGGGCCAGCGCATGAGGGCCTGCCAGTCACGTCCAGCCTGCCGCCTGTCTCGTAAGGCCCACGCGCTGAGAACGGTCTTGCATCTGTAGATGCTTAGACGGAAGACGAAGATGAGCAATAACTAGTGATGCGTGGGAATCCCATGAGGCACCAAGTTCCGTGTTCACGTCCGCTGAGCCACGACCACGCTCACGCGTGCTCATCCCGTGTCTGCCTCGCACTGCCCACGGCGGCAGGGCTGAGCTGCTGCCGCAGACTACACGGCCCTAAGACTTTATGTAAATAGAGAGCCCGAAACGTTTACTATCTGGCCATTTACAGGAAAGGCTCCCACGTGTGCCGTAGACACCCCGTTCCTTCACGGACGGCCTCCCCGTCCTCCCGACGCAAGCGAGAAACGCAGCAGGAGCTGACATTAAAAAGTCGGGACTTAACGGGACCAGGGATGAGGGAGGCGGCCCCGCCTGGGAAAGGCACTGTTGTTGTTCACGAGGACACAGCTCCGCTGGCACACAGAGGCCACGGCGGATTTGGATGAGCTCATTGCTACTTGCGGGCACTTCATCATTTGGGGAGAAACTACTGATACGTGACAAGATGACTCAACCCTACAGACGTGGTGGAACCATCGGATGCTCTCCTAGAATCTGAAGTTTAAGGTCCTTAAACAGAGACAAAGACCAGTGGGAACCCAGCTCCCAGCAGGGCTGGCCCTACAACGCTCCGACGCAAGCGAGGTGCGCCCGCCCCGGCTTTTCCCCTCGTCTGTCTCCTGGCATCCGGCTGCTTCCAGCTGCCCTTGAGGGGTCTGTCCCTGCGCTGGTGGCGCCCCGCTCAGAAACGCGCCTGCTCTCTGGCTGTGTCTCATCCCTGGGGCCCACGGCATCCAGAGCAGAGCCAAGGTGATCCCAGTGACAGTGCAGGGACAGAAAGGCGAAGGGGCCACTGTCGGGGGCATGAGCGCCCGGTGACAGCCCTGCGTGTGAGGCACACACGGCCGCCTCCCCCCACGACACCGGTGCCCCACGCGCCCACCTGACGAGGGGCCCCGGGAACCTCTCAGCTCAGCAGAACTGCGTCGTGCTCCGGTGGGGCCTGGGTAGGAATTTCTTTTGCAAAAATAAAGATGCAAAAGCAGCCTCGAGGGAGGAAAATACATGGGGAAACACAATGCACACACTGTCCCCTCCGCGGTCAGCCCAGGACCGGCGCTTGGTGATGGCAACGTCGTTTGCAAAGTCGAACTGACATGGGAGGAGAACGGCTATGAGCCCCCTTGAACTTCTGTGCTGACAAGAAGGACAGAGCTTGTCGCTTTGGCTTGAGAGGTCGGAAGTGTCGGCCGGCAGCCACGCCTGAACTCAGGTGCAGATCCGTTAGCTCCATCAGACAGCAGTGTTAACGAAGGAGGAACCCACTCGCTGCGTGGCTGGGCTGCTGTGCAGACAGAAGGAGATGCTACTCTGAACCAACCTGACTCCATCTAATCCTCGGGAGGACAAGGGTGAACCACCAACGCGTCCCAGAACGAAATCGTTGGCAAGAATAGGGCCGAAACGAAGCTGTAGTGTGAGCCGTGGTTTTTCTAAACATTCAAGACACGTAAATAGCTATCATGTTTCAGAAAAGAATCTGACGGTCTGAGCCACGGCACACGCCTCTTTCTGGTTCCACGTGACTCGAGGAATTCACTTTCCTAACATGAGCGAAACGGTTAAGCACACAAGCCTCAACGTGTGCAGGAAAACCCGGACCGGTGTCAGGACGCTGCTCCGAGCGTGACATGACTGCCACTAAACGCTGGCGTCCCGTGCATGCGACCGACACAGGAGACGAGGCTGGGCCTGCAGAGAGCAGCGAGGCGCCCTGGAAGCCGGCACTCGCGCTTGGGCACGGGGCAGCGGGTCCCACGGGGACCGGCTTCCTGGGGACAGCGCTGGCCGCTCGGGTGGGCTCCGAACCGAGGATGCTCGGAGCCGAGCCACGCCCGACCCACGGCCAAACGCGCGGCTCCTTCCACAAGCCCAGCCTGGAGAGGCCGCTCGGCCGCACTCACGCCGCCTCCCTGCAGCTGCCTGATGGAGTCACATCCGCCGAGTGCTTCTCAATCACAATGGAATGACGAAAGTCCCCACACACTTCCGACGGGACGGGAGCGAACGCACACCGAGAGGCGAGCCAGGTCTACAGCCCCTTCCCTTCCAGTGCGGGGGAAGGAGACCTTCCATCCTCCGGGGACGCTGGGCTGTAAGACAGGGGAACAGCTAGGACGTCACAGACAGAGCTCGCCCGAGGAAGGAGCCTCCACCGAGGGACAGCAGGGACTCTGACGGAACCACGGACGCCTCCTGGAGGCAGCAGTCGCCGCGGCAAGAGTCGAGACCTCGGATCTCTCAGCTCATCAACTTTCCTTTAGCTCGTTCAGATTTGGGGGGATCGCCACGTAGAACCGAGAGCAGGGCTCAGTGTGTGACATATTCAGAAAGGGACGTAAACCCAGGCGATGGAAGGGGCCTCTGATGGCGGAAGCCACCGGCATGCCTCCTCACGCGACCTGTCCTGCGTCCTGGGGACCCCATGCCTCTCTGTCCCCTTCGTTCAGTGGCACCGAACCGGAACGGAGCAGAAGAAAAAGCAGCAGGAACGCAGAGCATTTCATGACCGTGGCCGTTACTGACAGCCAGGCCACACCGTCCCGGACGCCGGCCACCACGAACAGGCCAGCAGGGGGGACACCAGATCCGCGGACACGGGGGGAGGGGCTGGTTGGGGTCCTGCACCGGTCAGCGCCAGATGCCGTAACTAACGGCGACAGACTGGGTGGCTTACGAACGACAGAGACTGACTCCCCCCAGCTCTGGAGACGGGCAGTCTGAGGTCGGGGTGCCGCCCGCTGTGTCTCCACGTGGGGGCAGGACATGGAGCTGGCTCTCTGGCCTCCTCCTCCTCTCCTAAGGGTGCTAATCTCATTCAGGGGGGGGCTCCACCCCATGACCTAACCGCCTCCCCAAGGCCCCAGCTCCAACTCTCACGACACTGGGATTCGATTTCGACACCTACGTTCTGGGACAAGCCAACCGCGAGGTGCCTCACGGATCCTGGGCCAGGAGGGTGGTCCGCAGCCCAGTCCATCGCTGAGCCACCGGGGGTGTCCTCCACGCCCCCCATCAACGCCCCTGGGCGGCCGGCCGGCCTCCCACGGCGCTGGAGTGTCAGCCACTCTCTCCCCGGGGTGAGGGCGCGGACACCAGGGGCTGTTTCTCTAGGGGAGCTGCACCCACTCTCGTGCTCCCCACAGTCCCCCTCTCCCCGCCTCCCCCTTCTCATCCTCTCTCCCTCGCATCCGTCCTTCGCACGAGCTCCATATCGTTAGAGACTGATGATCTCTTCCTGCGAACGTCTTCGTATTTGCAACCTTTCCCTGCGTGCACTTTCTAACGTCCACTCACGTCGGGGCCGCTTCCCTCACTCCTCACTCTTCTTCCTCTCCTGAGCTGCAGCTTGTGGACTCACTTCTGTTCAAAGAGAATTTGCTCCGTGGGCTTCCCCATCTCAAGCCTCTCCCAACCGGGCATGTCTTGCCTCCAGACTATTACATTAATCCTTGAAACACAGACGGACGAGTGATGTGCACGTGCTGGCAAACAAGAGTGAGGTGAACACATCACTAAAATGTTTTCTGCTAAAATAGCAGAAGATAACGCAGCGTACATCAGGAAACCAAATCGACCGAATCAAATGGTAGTTATTGCTTCTTGAGAGTCACAGTGAAAAGCTGGTCTACTAAAAAAGCAGAAAGCCGTGGGTTTGCGTGACCAGGCTGGCCATTATCTCCACGGGAACAAGAAAGAGCAAATGCTGAACGCACTGCAGTCTACAGCACGAAATTCACCAAAATTTTCATCTTGGCCTAGGACGCGGAAGTAGGTCACGGCAAGCTGAAGAAGTTTTGACAGCAGGAGCAGAGCGATGGGTGACAATGTGTACCTCATCTGGGAGTTAAAGTCGCTCTTCTGTTAGTCTGACCAAATGCCCCCTGCATGAAAATTGTGAAATGTTTAGGAAGAGCGTGTACAAAAATATCCACTCCGACAGAGACGCTGAAGGACCTGAAGGACCAAACTGTCTTTGAATAAGACATCTGAGAACTAATTAGGCCGAAGGGGCCCCTTACCGTCAACTGCAAATCCTAACGAACGGCGACAAACACCGAACGCAATTAGGAAGTTATTTTTTACAAATACGCTGATGACGGTTTGTAAAAGCCCACGCAGACTTCACATACCGCCACAGGGAGGTGTCACCTGAGTGCTGTCCTTGGCCTCCATCCCGGGGGCTGCTTGCTTTTGTTTGTACAAGGGCCTCTGGCATTGGCAGTGAGCACTCAGGAAGAGGGAATGACCCTGACCTCCCTCTGCCCGGCGTGTCCTGCGGCCAGGCCCCTGCGTGTCGCGTGGACGCCACGCGAGACGGCGAGGAAGCGGGCGGCTGAAAGGCAGACGGGATCTGATTTCCAGCCACACGCTGTGGCCCTTACACGCCACCCTCTGATGGTCCCATTTCTCCCCAGCCAAGGGAGGCTGGGCGGGAAGGAGTTAAAATAAAGGCACTGCCTTTTTATTCATAGCTTCAGACGAACGTTTATGTAGCGACTGAATAATATGCTTCGCTGCCCATGAGGAGAGGATATTCTAATCTCTAAGATCATCACCAACTGTGGCAGGAAAAGACGAAGAAATTAAGACAAATAGAGACGAGGGGATGGGTGGAGAAGCAAGAGGATGGAATGTAAGGACGATTGTCATCCTTGACGTATCGTGCGAGAAAGAGAAAAGAAAGAGTGTTCGCATTCAGAAATCCGAGTGCCCGTGAGACACAGAACACACTCATAAGTCACTCTCCAAAGTAAAGGACTGAAACTGCCCATCGAAGGCCGTTCGTATGGAGAGAAAGTGTTAACATAAATTTAAAAGTCAAACAACAGCCTGATTAAGTCACTGGACACAAGAATAAAACAAATCAGATGTTTAAGAACCAAAAGCAAGTCATTTTCTAGAGGGAGAAAGGCCAGAAAAAGCAGGCTGACGGCAGACACCTTCCCCATAACACCCCGCGGCAGAAGACAGTGGGGCCGTGCCTTTCAAAGTGGGGGCGTACGAACGACCCAAGAACACCAAATCCAGCTCATGTGCGGTTCGAGTGCAAAAGCAGAGGGCAGGCATTTGCACACTTTTTAAAACTCGGGAAACAGGGTATCCACGCGTCTTCTCTTAGGATACACAAAGCCACAGAAAGCACTTGACCATGAAACCTGGATAAACGGAAGACGCATCCAAATAGAGAGCACAGAAATGGAAGAGCTGGGGCAACCGCACCTGTGGTGAGCACCTGTGGTGAGCACCTGTGGTGAGCACGAGACGGAGGTAAATACAGACCTCGGACCAGGCAGCTGGGGGCTGTGGCTGCAGATGGAGCCGGGAAAACCAGAAAACAGAAAAACGAATACGAGAAACACACGGGGGTGTGGGCGGAGGCGAGCCCGCCAGGCTCCCCCGGCGTCCTCACAGGCCTAAGATGCTCAAAACCAGTTTGCGAGTAAGAGCCGTAAGCTGAGGTATAACCACATATATATAATAAACCGCACGGATCTTAAGTGACAGTGTAATGGGTCTCGACAAACACGCGCCCTTAACCAAGACCCCAACTAAGATACAGAGCATTGCCGTCGTTCTAGAAGGTTCTCTTTCCGGTCAGTCCTCCTCCCAGTCCCTGCCAAACATCGTTCAGCCCCGTCTCTCTCCCCATCCATTCCATCCTTCTGCCCATAAATCGCAGAGGTTGCTATTCCCCAAATGGTCATATTTCCTTTCTGGAAGGTAGTGTTTGGAGGTGTTTGGGAACTGTCTTCTTTGCGTTTTTCTAAACCCACTGACTTTTATCAAACGAGCATGTTCGCAGGTTAGGAAGACTGTAACAGCATGATGCGTTGTTCCGTGGGGCTCGATCGGAAGCCTTCCAAAGGCGCACGGAGGGGCATACAGAGCAGGGAGGCCGCGCTCTGAAAAGCTCATGAGCAGGCGCACGGACCGGTGGTCTCCCTGTGGGGACTGCTGACCCCCGGAAACACCGCAGGAGGGGCGAAGAAGAGGCTTGTGGGGACGGCTGCCCGTGTCATCCTGGGGTGTCCATCGGACAAGGGCTGAGAATCGGCGTGGCAAGGTGGGACAAGAAGGGACAGCTTGGACGTGGCAGTGCTGTCACCCCAAGGCGGCACCGCTGTCAAGGTGACAGTGCTGTCACCCCGGTGGCACCGCCGCCTGTGGAGCTTCACGCACACCGGGACAGGCCACACCCTCCACCGTCACTGAGTGTGACCCGAAAACCCACACCACTGGGACCACGTTCTTCCTCCAGCTGACCGAAGTGACAGCACACGCCAGATCCAAGGAGCGGCTGGATAATCCTCAGAGGAGCGAGTCGAATCCTGTTTGGTCCTACGGGAGGGACATGACTTTGGGTGGCAGCTAGAAACCATTTAAACCCCTGTCCCTTTGTTACCAACTCTGCTTGATGCCAGTAAAAAGGATCGTGTCTACCTCACTCGGTAGTAATTGTTTTTAAAGCGGCATATTAGAGAGATGCGCTACTTTCGGGGCCTAAGAAACAGCGCAGAGCAGCGAGGGCACCCCCGGAGGTGCTGGTGTCCCTGTCGGGTGGGCCCCTTGCTTCCGAGAGGCGGTCGAGACGCAGAGAAACGGTAAAGGGGTTCACACTGGGGGGAAGGGGGTGCAGAACAGAGCCGCTCTGCCCGTCGGCCTCCACACACCACAGCAGTCTATGGCTCAGGCTCAGTGAATTTCCAAGATGCCCCAGAATCATCCCCCACATGTAAACGCATCCTGCAAATGCATTCCACGCTTCAGCGTGTGATGCCGGCACTGTCTCCACCTCTTACCTATGATTTCTGTGGAAAGCATTTATTTACTGCTTGCCTATGGCGTTAGGACCCCTGCCCCAGCTCCCGCTGCTAAGTTGGAACTACAACACACGCACCGTGCGACGGAGACGACTGTAAAGAGGATTTCATCTGGAGGCCCTAGGAGGGCATAGAACTAGTTACAAACTCTTATCCGTCCTCCTCTTGCTTCTTTGATATCTCCTGGAGTTTATGCATCTTATCTCTCTTTGGATTAACCCCAGGAGGCGGACGATGCAGGGAGCAAAGCCGGCTCCTTCTGAAGGACTACCCGATTCCCAAAGAGCCGAAGCCTGCTCTCTGGGGCTGCTGCTGTCTACACGGGGGGGGACCAACCAGACCCACATGTCACACCTGCATTGTGCTTCAAAACATTTACAATGACTGCCAACATGTAAGAATTGGGAGTTTTGCATACATAGATTTCCAGCTCTCCTTGAAACATCAGAACATCCAGCCACTCCGAACCCTCATTGCCCGGGTGAAAAATTTTAATCTGGATTAAATAACCGCTGGCTCCTTCAGATGAAAGTGGCCTCCAGTTACCCCTGCTGTCTACACCCCACCTGCTTCCATTCTGCCTGCCACCAGGAGGCACCGAACTCCCAGCCCCGCCGTTTAGCAGGTGAATCCTACAGTAACTGCCTTATTCGTACCGCGGCTCTCATTAACATGTGACATGTGACCCAGCCCCCTTCGTGAGCCGTCCTGCACGCAGCCGGCTCCCTGGGAAAATCAAACTCTCCACGTACGTATGCGGACCCAATTTAAAGTGAGGTCAGAATGTTCTCCAGGGACGCTTCGGTGACATGAATATGAAATAACAATGAGTGATTACCATGGAAATCCTCCGACAGGATTCCCGGTGACAGAAATTACATTTCCAGGTTCTGGACGGTCACATCTTACCAAGCAGAATTCTAAAGAGAAAGGTCTTCATATTCAAGGGATATAAAGGGACACGAGGAGAGGAAATGACGCCACAGGTGGACTCTGCACTTTTGTTTTAAAATGTCCAGTAAAAGGGGCTTAATTAAATAAGCCACGACGCTCCCTACGGAATACCAGCAGGAAGAACGATGCTGAAGGAGGAAGCTTGACGACATGACAAACTCATCAAGTATCACTCAGTGACAGTCTAATGCTGAGCACGCAGTATCCCTCCTTTTAAAATACGTGCACAATTATACACATGTGCATTAAGTATGTGGCTGAACAGGCACAGGACACAGAGTCCGTCACCCACCAACCACACGCTTCGGTAGATCCAGGCATCCAGGGGAGGACAGACAGCCGTGGGCGGAGGGCACATGAGAAGGGCTGACTTCAGCATGGCTCGTACCCAGCATCTGAACGCCCCACGATCCAGCTGCTCCCGAAAGCCGTTAGCTTCCCTTCAGAAAGAAGAACCTTGCACACTTTGGGCAGGCTCCATTATTTTGCATTTGAGCCACAGGACGCCAAGGTTAAAAAAAAACAGACTTTCTCAACGGTATCTAACACAGTCGGATCCCAATAAATACTTGTTAAACCAATAAACAAACCAGCAGTGCATTATCTCAATCATCGGACCCTAGAGGCGCCTTGGCTGAGGACAAGGATCAAGCATTTTTGTCCACCCCTACCCAAAACTTAGAACCTGCCTCAAAGACAATAATATCAAACAAAAAAAGGGCATCCCTGCCACACCCCCTGAAACACACCAGTTGCTAAGACGGGTTAAGAGCATTTCAGTTACGTCTCTGGATCCGACGGGCTGCTGGCTCACACCGTTTTTGCTCACTCAGGCATCGGAGGCACCGCTACGGCAGGTGCGACTGGTCGAAAGACAAGGGGACTTATGTCAACGGCCAGAAACTTTCACAGGAGTGCACTAAACTTCACGCCTCGTAAGGCGAAGGCAAGAAAGCAACCACGCTCCTTCTGCGGAGTGGACAGCAAGCAAGTTCCCCTGACCCCACCACGTCTGAGGTGACGCTCCAGGCATTCGGACGCGACCAGCACCCAGGGGCGTCACCGTGGAACACCCTGTCCCCTGAACAGCAACTGTACCTCACAGGAACCGAGACACTTGTCAGCTGAAGACCGGCGTCTCGTTGGAGCCTGCTTCGCGGCTGGACGTGCTTGTGTGCTGGACGCTGGGAGTTTTACTCGCACTGGTGCAAAAAGCGATCAGCCCCTGTGACAGCTTAAACTCTGTACGAGACACCAGTAAAAGGCGATGATAATTGCCCACATCTGTGAAACAATCACCACCCATACAACTTCGGAATCCACGAAGAGCTCACATCTGCCGGTGGCGGGCTCTGGGTGCCAGTCGGCCTCTGTCCAAGTCTGGGGCTGGTGTCTGCCCCTCGGGGATGAACACAGAGGACATTTACAGGAAGTCAGGATACTCATCACCCAGAAAGGTGAAATATACAATCCGCTATTTCCCCCCACATTTAAAGAGGCCTCTTCTCAAAGCTGTTAAAACACTGCTCATCTTCTGGACGAGCCTGGTTTTTGTTCCAGCTCTAAGGGAGGCCAACTGGGAGAAAGGTGAGCTGTGGGGGGCTCTGTCACCACTCAGTGCCATGGGCGCTGGCTGGGCTCCCGGCCTCGACGTGAACGGGAACGAGCGTGGACTCGGTGCCTCTTTGCCTGAGGCCTGGTCAGTGCCCCGTGGGACCCACACAGGGCCCCCCCAGCAGTGCAGGGGCCCAGGGGGACACTCAGGGAAGGCCGACTGGTCTCCCCCATCATGGACAGGGCAGAAAACGCCAGGCGGACATTGGGATTCCCTGGGGGGGTCGAGAAGGAACGGGGGCGCTGGCTTCCAGTGCAGTGCGCACCCCTGCTGTCCTCGTTCGGTTTCTGATAAGGACACGGCCAGCTCAGCCCTGAGTATCCACGGATGTCACAGTCTACGTGAGCTTGCATGCTGTCAGGACAAACCGAGATAGCCAGGACTTACTAGAATCCGATCTCTGAAGCTAGAACTTCTGTGGCTATTTCTGTTTCATTCTGATTTCAAAATTAATAATTGCTGAGGATGGCATTAGATGAATTGGTGAGTTGCGACAATCCTCTGTGGCTTTGCAGTGGCCCCTCTTAGGTATATAATTCTGAGAGTAAAATATGGCTGCTGCCCACATTTTAAAAAAAAAGGCAGTAGTAGGTACACATACGACTACATTACAAAGCACAAAGCTCCCACACAGAACAAATCAGCGGAACGAGAATAAGGTGTCCTCTTTAAACCCTAAGGAGGCGGCAAAATCAGGTCCCTGGGAGCTGTAGCCCCCGGCTTCACCAACGAGCCGGGACATGACGGAGGGCAAGGTGGTGGCACCAGATGACAAAGGCCCTGCAGTCCCTGCACACACATTAGCATACTTTTTAGATGGAGAATTTTCCGCAGACTCCTTGTAAATGACCCCTTGCCCTGAGGGGCAGAGCCCGGGCAGTGAAGAAGCAGTGAGGAGAACAGGCAGGCCTGACACCTCTTGATGTTAATTTCTGAGATAAGACATCTAAAAACCACGGCAATCAGTTTGAGAGAAACCATGAAGAAGTCAGAAAGAGATCAGAGAAAGAAAAATTTTATAAAAAAAAAATTTAATTTGCACCTGGCTGCAAAGATTTTTTCCATAAAAATTCGAGAGGAGCTTGCTCAGATGACAGTACGCTACGATATTGCCACGAAAAGTCGGGCATTTTTTAAACGGAAAACGAAAATTCTCACGTCTTCCCAAGATAACTCCCATTTCTCTTTAAAAGATTTATTTTTAATTAAAGCCTAAAAAAAAAAAAGACTAACTAGATATGTATAGGTCTATTTTAGATCAATAACTTTACATGTATGTCTATAAAGAAATGAAATTATTTATATATATATATATATATATATTTTTTTTTTTTTTTTAAGCCACGTTTTAATATCCAAACCCCAACACCCCTCTTAAAGAAAGGTGTGTCCGTGCCGGTCACGTGGCATTCAGCAGACGCTGCCCTTCCATTCAGCTGTCTTCATTTGCCCTTCCCCTCCCCGTTTCGGGCCAATGCTGGATTTCGTCGACCCGTTCTAAGGCTGTGTTACCTCTGTGATGGATCACCAGGCCTGTGTTGGCTCAGACCTCCTTCCTCCACACCCATTCAGCATCTGTATCTCCACATCCTGTCTCCTGATGCCCTAATACCAGCCCCAAACCGCCATACAGAAAGCTTTGCACCTTTCCTCATCCGCGCCCACCGTTTCCCTTGATTTCATTCTCCCCTCCTCCACTATTAATCTCTTAATTCTTCCTCTTAACATTCTCGTTGTACAGTTTTACAAACACAGGCCCAGTGAAATCTGCATAATGTATACCATGTAAAGTTGTTTTAGAATTGATTGACAGAACACACCCAAACGAGTCCAGTTTCTCGTTCTGCTTTTCCCATAAAGGAGTTAAAAAGCCAGTTCAATGCCACAGTTTCCCTGTGCAGTGTTTATTTATTTCAATTGCCGTTATTTCAAAGAACTCATAGAATGAGAATTAATTCCATTCGAAGCCCAGCGCTAATAAAAGCACTGCTTCTCACTGACCGGCCGTCATTCTGGACAGGCGATGGCCTTACTAATTATAGGACGACTTTCTGGCCACGTGCAAGACCCCAGGGTGCTATTTATAGCCTCCTGCTCGGATCCAGTTCCAGGGTTTCAAGTTCAAGGGAAGGACACGCTTAGAGCCACAGGCGGAATTCTCCGCTGCGGACCACACCGTGAGGCTCAGCATGAGACTAGTGAGAGCAGCCCTCGTCTCGTTTCCACGACTCAATGCACGTGAATATCTTTAAAAGGGTTTTTCCAGAAGAAAAAAAAAAGCCGTATGCAGGGAACCACAAGCTCTTGCAGACGAGTTGAGTCTCACCCCGTGGGAGAGAGAGAGGTCCAGGGGGAGGCGACCTCACCAACCTCACTGCCACCGGCCCCTGTAGCAGCCTCGGGGCCGGAACCCCACCCACTCCCCGGGTGGCGAGCGCAGGAGGACACGTCACCACTGACGAGGGGTGCGGGTGCTGGAGAGGGACGCCCGGGGCCACCCCCCCCCCAGCTTCTCAGCGCCCTCCTGGGAAGGTTCTAGACACTTCTAGAAGGCAACCCCTGAGGAAAACGGGGACAGGGACCGGCGAACGAACTAATGGGGGGGTCAGAACGCGAGCACCCCCACTTTGGAGCCAGGTCGCGGCGCCCTCGCTCAGCCCGAGGCGGGAGACTGTGACGGCGACAGGAACCGCACACCACTCTCCACGTCCACGGGGACGAGGCCCGCGGTGAGTCGCCGTGTGGCCGCCACGACCGGTCCATTTCCCAAGAAAGGCAGCTGGCTCTTCGCTCCCCGGGAACCCCAGGACTAAGCCCTGGCCGTGTGGCCCAAGAAGTGACAACAACGTTAAGTGACTTCCCACCTGGGACTGGCGGGCCTGGACGATCTTTCCTAAACCAGCCTCCCACCGGGGAATTACTGACCACAAAAATCTACAGAACAATGAGACACCGGCTATGACCCCTCCAGGGCTTGTGGGGAGAGAGAGACGATTCTTCACGTGACATCAGATTCACCCGCATCTGCCCCCAGCTCGTCTGCACCGGGCCGAGCCCTTCGCCACCTTCTGCATTCCCTCATTTTACGCGTACTTAGAGCTTGTCTTCCAAAGATCGGAAGGTCCATGTTTGAGCAGCAGTAAAATAAGTGACAACATAAGCAGCAATAAAATAAAATAAAATAATCCACACCCGTGTACTCCATCCGAGTGCGTACTCCATCCAAAAGAGACTGAGGTAATTCGAGCTCTGTATCATGGCAGGTTCAAGTAAATGTAACCTGTTCGATCTAAAAATCAGCTATAAATGAAGGAAATAGGACGACAAGGAAAATCGAGTTGAGAGCGACAAGGCCAGGAGCAGGCGGGAGCCCAGACGTGCCCTGTGCACTTGCAGGGACGGCGAGAGGCGCGCGCGGCAGGGGCTGGGGCTGGCCCTCAGCTCGCCCTGAAGAGACGCGGGGAGGGCAGCGCGGCCGCCGGAGGGAACCTGTGTCCCCAGGTGAACGGGGAGGGACCGCACAGAAGCACAGCGTGACCCGACTCTGGGACGGAGGCGGCTCTGTCCCTCCCTGCTCCGCCCCACACTGTGTCCCGGTGGCTGGCGGGGGCGGGGGTGGGGGTGGGGGTGGGGATGCGGGGGGATGGGAGCAGGTGGAGCCACAGAAGTGCTCAGCTTCAGGAGGAGCATCTGGCCTCGCTTCCAAGTCACCGGCCTCCCTGTAAGAAGTTATTTGGGGGTGGGGGGGAAAGGTCACGTGGCTCTATTTTCGACCAACACAGTGACAACCCTGAGTCAGGAGCTCGGGGCGGGGAGCTCACGCTGGGATGTCCCCGTGTACATGGATCATTTCGGTGCCTTCGACGTACATCAGGCTCTCCTAATGTCTATCGTATGAACTCACCCCGAAATCCCGGGTAGGGGAACCGAGGCCGCCAGAGAAAAGGGGGAGCCCCGCCCCGAGGGGAGAGCCCACCCTCTTCACCCCCTGCCCCCTCGCGCCCGCGCCCCGCTCACGGCTCACACCGGTTTAAGCGCGCGCGGTTACCCAACGCGCCAATGGCTAGAACCGCGTCCCGCGAATAACAACGGGGACAAGGGACAGCACCGGTGACCAAAGACGGCAAAACGGACATTTCCGTGGGTTTGCGTTAAGCAGCAATGATATGAGTAAAAACGGAAGGTCTACTCAGATCTGACAGTGACAGGGCACAAATGACACAGCGTATGTCTGTGGCCTCGAGGCCCTGGCCCCAGGTAGGAGGGGCCCCGAGCACCCTCCGGGGAACAGCTGCATCCTGACCGCCCCCGTGAGGACGGAGGGGCGGGCCACACCACCCGGCAGATGCAGAATTAAGTCTCTGCAGAGACAGCAATGGCAAGCCCTGGACGAGCAGCGCCCTGGGAGAGGGGGCGGCAAGCCGGGCCGTGGTGTGTGGGGCCGCTCAGGACAGACGTGGGGAGGGGGGTAAGCAGCAAACAAGGCCTTCCTGCCAGGAAGCCGAGCCCTGGGCATGTAATTCTAGGAAACGTTCATGGAAATGCAGCCTCAAGCTCGTTTCCTGCATGCGTGAGTCTGTAAGCCGCTAACACCCCTGGATGAATCTCCCTTAAACCAGGGTGGACGCACCTGTCCGCAACAAAGAACCTCGGCACAGGAGTATCCCTCCGGGCAGGAAAGGTTCTGAGACTGCACGAGGCCTCGGCCAGCGGGGCAGAGCGCCACAGGCCAGCCGCAGGCCACGGGTGGCACAGGAGGGATGATCTGCCCGGTGATGAGGGGCGCCGGCGTCCGTGCGAATTCCAGCTCCATCCCCCTCCCAGGGACGTGGCTGTGGGTGTGGCGTCCACCTCTCGGCCCCAGCTTCCGCATCTCTGAGACAGCTAATAATACCTGTCCCACAGGTATTATTAAAAATTTAAATGGCTCCCATAAAGTGCACAGCCTGGTTCCGAACACAGTACAGATACGTATCAGTTCTTCCTATAATGATTACTCCCCCCTTAAGCCAGGACGAGCCTACAAGGCAACCTAGAAAAGCACGCCTTCCCAGATGGAAGCGTTCAGCCTCTCCCATGGGGGCTGGAGGGAGACTCACCTCTCTGGAGATGGAGGTGGTGTCCTTCTCAAAGCACCCCTGGGTGTTCTCACTCTGGCTGCATTCACGAAGGGCCCCCAGGCCCTTGGATACAGAGGGTCTTCTGATAGGAGCAGGATCCCCCCCCAATCCCTCCTACACACACACACACCCACACACACGCACACACATGCACAGTGGTTCGCCAGGGAATCACGTCTTTAAGGAGTGAACACAAAAACACCCAAGTGAATGTACCATTAGGGGACCCCGACTTCTGTCACTAGCTCCACACGTTAACCATGCAGTCTGAGTGCCCCGGATGACACTGGCGGGCTAGGATGAGCGCCGATACACCCCCAAACCTGTGTCACAGGTGGATGGTGGCTCTGCGCTTTTCTTCCGAGAAGAGTGCGTTCTCTCTGGCTATGGACGCCAAACACAGCTATGACGGTCACACGGCTGCTCATCTTGTCATTCGAGCAGTCCCTGGACCGACTATTAATGGAAGTCAGTTCTTGCTTTCAAGGGGCTCGGGGCTCTGAGGGATGAGCAGTGTCCTTGTTAAAAGCGGGGTGGGGGGCGCCCCGTACAGTAAGAACAGCGTATTTCCGTCTCCATTCTACCTCTTGTTGTTAGACTTAGAGACACTGTCTTCACTCTTCAGGTCTGTTTCCGTATCTGTAAAATGGGGACAAAGATACCTGCGGGTCTCGTGACTGCGATCAGTGTCCTAATAACAGGACGCAGCAGGAAGACAGCCCCCCAAAACCAGCAAGGGGGCCCTCGCCAAAAAGCCCACCGTGCAGGCACCCTGATCCCGGACCTGCAGCCTCCAGAACCGAGGAGGAAGCGCCTGTCACCCGCGCCGCCCGCCCGGTCCACAGCCATCCCTGAACCCAGGCGCCGTCACGGATGCTGGCGGCGGATGCTCGCGGACGGCGCATGCGCGGGCGCGCATCCGCGCTCAGGTTGGGGGCTGCCGACTCCTCCTGGGTCTGATAGGAGCAGGATCTTCCTGCCAAAGGAGCCACTGGCTAGAAACAGCCAAAGAGGCAGAGGAGAGGGACGGGAGAGACGGCAAACCGGGGCGGCCCCTGGCGGCAGGCCCCTCAGCTCCCGAGGCAGGAGGATGAGCGGACGGCCGCGTGCGTCTACACTCGCCTGCAGCCGCGGCCACGGAAAGCGCTGAGCCGAAGGCGGTTCAGCGTATTGATCCCGTGCAACCACATCAGCAGTGCTTCGGGTTACATGACAGAAGAAAAAAAAAAAGACAATTTGTTCTACGAGGCCATGTGGTTTGTAAAATAATCGCATTGGTTAAAATATGATTTCACCACAGCCCACAATGGGGGGGCCCCCCTCCTCCCCAAACGTCTGGCATTTCCTCCAGATCTGACACTGGCCATGAGCATGATCGCTCTTGCACATTTTTTTCCTACTCTTCTTGACCTTTATTGCTTAGTTCTCCTGCATTTTTTAAATCTTCTTCCCGACTGGCAGTTTTCAAGACTTTCGGGTCAGGAACTCCTACCTCCTCGTGTCTCCCATGGGCTCTGCCTGGCAGAGTGTACTAACCATGTCAGAAGAATCAATAAATATCGATTAAAGAACAATTTTATTTAGCATCACTATTAAGGAGAGTATGGCACTTAACTAATCCCACCAGATTTAAAGTATAAATCATTCGACCACCTGAAAGAGAAAACATTTTCTTTTTAAATTCTTATAGTTCTTTTGCTGCTCTCTCTGGAATGAACTCAAGAATGACTATTGCAACAGAAATGTCACACAAATTGGGAAAGTGTCACATCCCCAGAGCAATCATCGATCTTCTCAAAGGAATGCAAAAACAGTCATCTTAAATATACTCTAATCTTTGAATTTCTTTTTCGTCCCAATTACCTGCTAATCTCTCATTTTCTTACTTGCACACTTTTGCCCTGAGCACAGAAAACTGAAAGAACACTAGCTTTAGAAGACACGTCCCAGGAGTGACATGTTAACACTGGCAGAAAGAAAGCTGGTCGCGAGTCGCCATCTCAGCTGCGTCCAAGGTAGAGCTTTCCCCCATATTTCTAGTTTAAAAGACCAGACGGATGAAACCCCAAACGACGCCTCTTTCTACATGTTTCCAGTTGTAATGAAATTTCCCATGAGCTGAAGTGAAATGCCTACCCCTTCACCCAGCCGAATTCATCACATTACTATAAACTGGCGTGAGAATTATTTCCTGGGTCGTGACCTGCTACACACCAGAGCTACTAAGAATTCCAAGTACCTTCTCTTTTCTCTCTCAAAAGCTTCCATGTCTATCTGCGAAGCTCTAAGCAAGCATAACAGGTCTGCGTGCTCAGGAACCACAAAACGCTCACAGATGTGTCACCTGTTTAGAAATTCCCACGTGTAAAAAGCTGTCCGTGACCAGGCTATCAGCAGACTTGCAGAATAACATGACGACAGAAGTCGGTGGACAATCTATTTCCGTTGCACTGAACCGTCACTGAGCGACCCCAGGCACTGTGCACGCCGGGCCCGTGGGATCCAGAAGCCCTCATCCGAAACCTCGGCGTTAAATGCGCTGCGTAACTCAGGGTTCTTCCAGGCTGCGAGAGGTGGCGTTAAGCACCCATTGCTGACCTCCCCAGGTGGGTGCGGGCCCGTGTCCGGTGGGATTGATATTTCTGCAGCCACACGTATCAATATTACATCAGCAAGCGGATGAGGTTTTCCTGTCACGTGAGTTACACACGGATTTAGACTGCAGGCCTTCGGGGGTTTGGGGACGGCAGGGACAGAAGCCACGACTCCTACGCCCAGGAGCTCGTAGTCGGGCAGGAGGACGGCGAAGGTGCATCCCAGAGGCGGGCAGTCCACCACAGTCAGCCGGCTCCACATCCACGCCCCTCCCCACCCCCGGCTCTGCTCTGGGGTGCCCGGCGGGCGCTCTGCGAACCCCGCTTCTGCTCTGCCGCTTGCTGGCTCCTCTGTCTGCCACAGGGACGCTCACGGGCAACTGGAGGCCTGAGGGGGGACAAGGGACACACTCCTGTCCTGCAGATGTCCCCGAGTTGCCTCCTGTCTGCGGGCGGGTGCTGCGAGGGGCATCCAGGCAGCGCTTGCAGCCCTGGCCGGCGCAGGTGCCTCTGGTGACACTGGCACCCAGTCGGCCGGTCCTCACGTGCGGACCCGCCCCGCTCGGAGCTCTCAGCACCAGCCGGCTCCCCGCTGGGTCCCAGGCCCAGCACGACACCCCCCTCAGGTGTGCTTCCGCTCTGCAGCCCCGCCCCACGCCCCAGGATGCGAAGTTTTAATAACCTAACCTCTTCCCTACCTAACCTGCAACATCCCTGCCTCTTTCGTGTTCGTTCCCTGCCCTCTTTCTCAGTTTCCTAGGTAACACCTAAACACCGCGTTACCAGTTCTTTATTAAAGTATCGCTGTTTAAATAACTAGCTTGGTTACTATCCCCGACTGGACTTCATCGGATACACTCTCGGCCATGAGTTATGCTCAATTCGGTAACACAGAGTATGGAACAAGATATTTTAACAGCGGAGCCAGGGAAAGATACTGAAGGGCTAATACTTGAACTAGAACCGTACAAGACAAGAAGGAATTTAGCCGGTAAAAAATGGGGGAAGGGGCATTCTGGTGGATAATACGACAGAAGCAGCCACCCAGAAAATGCAGAGCCTGTTCATGAAAAGAATTTTTGCAGGGGAGGCAAGGCTGGAGGGGACACTCTTTGCTGGTTAAAAAATGTTTCCTGAAAACTAATATAAAATAATATTGAACGTCAACGGTCATTGAAAAAAAAATATTTTTTTTTTCAATGTTTTCTGCAGACGAGAGTGAGTGGGGGCAGCAGCCGCTTATAGGACGTGGAGCAGAGGCCGTGGAGGCCGATGAGAAAGCCTAATGCTGGGATGAAGTCTTTCCTCTAAAGAGTTATGCAACTGAGCAGGCAATCCAGACGCAACTCACTCCCAACGCCGTGTAATTAGATGCAACGAGTTCCCAAACTGCGAGCCACGCTCCCTGGCAGCCGTCACTGGAATGGGGCGAAGCAGAGACGACAACTTTTATTTCTGAATCGAAGGCTTCGCACAGACCCCACTGCTCTCCCGGACACACACTCATAACCGGGGTGAACACGTGATTACGCAAATGTGAGGGGGCTGACATTTGCCTTTGTTTGTTTGTTTGTTTGTTTTAAATTCCCTAGAGAAATGAGGAGTAAATTCTTCCAGTCCAAAATAAGCACCCAAATAAATGCAGGGACTACTGATTTCTTAACTTGATTTTCTTCGGACTCCTGGAGAGCTTATAATTTCAGTACAATTAACATTTCCTTATGTTGTTGCATGGTAAGGTAGGCTATAAAATCACGTCTCACACTTTGTCTGTATTCTCCTAGAATCGGTCACAGTGGGTAAAAACTCACGAAATAGTTGTTGATTTCTATAGCAATTTCACAGAGTCACTCAAAAAGCTCTAAAGTAAATATAACATAAAACTATTCTGTCAGAACAGCTCCCAGGAAGCTGGGGTGAACGGTGAGAGTTTTTTACGATTATAAACACCTCACTCGTGGTAGGTACATGATAATTGTTTGCCGATGTGAGCTGATCGAAAAAAAAGAATGAAAGGTCTTCGAAATACTTTGAAATCAGATTCTTCATTAATTTAAAATGCGGACAACCAGAGTTAATAAAGAAAATGGATTTGGCAAAAATAGTTTACATTTTTGGAACTCATTTTCATAGTAAATAGGTTATTTTTTTTTAAAGAGACAGATGAGGAGAGCTTAGGACACCTCGGCACACGGCCACAGATTATTTGATGATCAAAGACATCTGGTTTTTTATTATTTCTGGAATCCTACCCTAAGGCCTACTTGGTATTTCCAAAATATGTTTTGCAATATTTGGACATTCTCCAGGTGGCTGGTTCAATTAACTTTTCCCCAAACACTCATCTTTATTGGGAAGTTTGATTATTATTCCTTTATGGTTACAAATAAGTCTTAAATTGTAGCTAAAGTGTGTTCAGGGTTTCATGAAACAAAGGAGATTTTTTTTTTAATTCCTCTTTCATTTAAATCATGTACAAGCATTCCATAATGAGTTGTATAGCATGTGGCATATAATCGTGTTTGAAACTATGGTGTGTAACAAACTGCCTTCCAGGAGCGCTCAGCGTTTATTTACACGTGTGGATTAGTTTTTAACGTGCCAGGAATTTGCCTGCTTTAAGGCTACAAGAGAGGAAGTACTTCGCGGCTCGACGCACAGAGGCGGCCTTGGGTGAGCTAATTCACGTCTCTGTGCTTGCGTTTCTCAACAGGTGTTTCAAATCACACAAGCACCTATCTCGTAAGGCCGTGGTGAAGATGAAAGCCATTAAAATGAACCCTGGCACAGGGCCGAGCACGTGCCTGACCCGGGCAAGAGCAGGCTGCCAGTGACATGGCCACCCTTCCTGCCCCCGGCCCTCAGACGGCAGGCGTGGGAGCAGGGGGGAAAGAGTGAAAGCAAAACAGACACGCACTGTGTGTTCACGGTAAAGCTGCTTTCCCACCCTGGGATTCCATGCACTGTCTTCATTTTTAATCTTAGCTGGTTGCAGTGACATCAGACAGGTCAGCTTTCAAACTCCTGTGGTTCCTCAGCTAATTAGTTTTCTCTCAGAAGAGCTAACATGAGAACAATTGCTTTTATGCATATTATTTACATTAAAAAATAATAAATCCTCTTAACGACCGACTACCCAAATATGGATCATTAAACTTCCCTTAAAAGTAGAATTTAACAGATGAAATAGGAGGACACCCAGCTGCATACAGATTTTGGAAAAATAATAAATTTTTAGCATATCATAAATATCATACATGCTTATCCTAATAATTGTGTTGCTGTTTGCCTGAAAAAAAAAAATGTAACCGGGTGAGCTGTACTATTATTTGCCAAACCTGGCAACTACGTAAAACCATAAGTGTTCACGAAATGCATAGGAACCAAAAATGTTGTCCATTAAACAAAATTTCTGAGGCTCCTTTCCATTTAGCATGTTTTCGGACACCAGTAGGAAGCGGTTACATGTCTGCCACTTTCTGCTGAAACGACATTTCGGGGGTTTTTCTTCCCCGCTGCACCTTTTCGCCAGAACCCAGATCTGCCGTGCCTGCTTCAGGCGCTCGAGGGGAGGTTATGCCTGGCCACCTACTTGTGGCAACTTGTAGAAACCTCACTTCCCGCGTGGCTAAAGGCAGACAGACCGCATGGGACACTTCTGTTTTCACTTCTGCGAGGCACGGAGGACACATTTCCCCTGTTCCAGAAATATTTCCACGACCCATGCGCCCAACTCTCTGCGATGACCGCAGTCGGAGGACACAGCCCCCAAGCCCCGAGGCCACGCACGAGCGACGGGACGGAGACAGCATGGTATTTTGAGGTTCCCACAGCATTTATATTTACGTCGTGATCTGCGGGGTGTGAGGGATGAGACGGGAGATTTCGGTCGCAGTCCCAGGAGGTGTTCAACAACGTAAAAACAAAAAAACAGAAAAGGGACGGTGACAGCGCCTTTCTGGAGGACCCGCCAAGGGGCCCCCTGGCCGGGGCTGGCCGGCCGCACGCCATCCCAGGACACGGGAGGCCAGCAACGAGACGGCGGGACGCCCGGGGCAGCGGGGGTGCTGCCAACACCCCGAGAATGAAGAAGCGAAACGGGAAGAGAAAACCCCAGGCCCGAGAGCAATGCAAGGCCGTGGACGACGCAGGGAAGCAGTGAGTCTGGGGCGGTCTGCAGAACGTGGGCACGCCGCACTATGTGACTCAGTTTCCACGTGGCGGCTGCTTCTCTGAGGCGTGGGGAGCAAAGGAGACGGCCCGTGGGGAGCATGCCACACGGTCCGCAGCCATCAGGAGAGGCTGGTCCTCGCGGCCAGCAGCCAGGCTGGCTCGGACCCGGGGCTCAGGGCCGGACAGAGACCCCTGGAGTGGGGTGACATGCAGGGGACCACAGGACATGTCTGCAGAGCCGACCAGGCGGACGGATGAAGGACGAGGAAGAGTCACTCTCAGGTGGGACTCTCCCTGCTGGCAGGAACTCATTCGATCTGGATGGTCTCTGAGACGCGTTTCTATCCCTTATCCTACGTATTCCACCTGCCACCTCACCCGTTTCGCAGACTGTCCTCAAAACAAAGAAATCTTCGCAGCTCCGGTTCCTAACACGGTTCCCCTCACAAAGCTGATGATCGATGCGCGTTTATCCCATGAAAGACGTCCTTAATGTCTGCTTTCTTTAGGGGACTAAAAAGAAAGATGGGAATTGGACCTGGGACTGGAGAATGAAAAGGAAGGACACTAGCTAAGGTCTCAGGTACCGTAACCCAAGACGTCAGGACAGAGAGTAAGGGCAGAGAGCAAATGGAGTGCCCAGGAGCTCACTCCCCAGGGAGAAGGCCCTGGGGTGGGGCCGGCCCTGCACCCGAGGGCCGGGTGACAAAGGCGGGGACCGGACACTCCCCTCGGGGCTTCCGAATCCTCCATGCCAAAGGGATCTCGCAGGCGCACCCAGCACAGAGTCCCAAGGATCGCGTGGGATTGATTATACCCGCAGAGACCTGGGCACCGTGCCCGGCTTGAAACAGACGCTCAGCTAACAGCAGTGATGATAGCAGGAGTCACGAAACACTGAAGCATGAAAAACTTCTCAAAACCCCACGTCCCCACTGCGGTGGGAGAAAATCTGGCTCGCGGAACCAGGCCTCGTGTGACCTCAAACCATACTGCTTCCCCTTGAAACTCTCAGACAGTGCAGCAACGTCCCTAGTGGAAAAGGCAGCCGGAGGCCAGCCTCGTCCTTGGGTCTTTCAGGCCGGGAACGTGACAGGCGGGGAGCTGGTAATCCCACAGGGACGTGGGAAACAGAGATGACCGTTTCTGGGTACCAAGGCTACCGTTTTCCCCCTCTATTGGGGGAAAACAGGAGTGAACACCCCTCAGCAGGCTGGGATTTCTCACTGAATTAAACCTCATAACTATAGTTTATTACAGAATTCTTTTCTCTTCCTGTAAGAAACCGGAAAAGGCTACAGAGAATCTATGGTTAAATTATACCTTTCACTAAAGCAGACGGGGAGACACTTCTAGGTAGTAGCGACTTCAGCCTTCCCTCTTGCTGAGATCACATTACATTTACCACATTTAGGCTTTATATGAAAAAGAGAGAGAGGAAGAGAGAGAGAGAGACGGGAAAGAATGATGCTAACACATCACTCGCTGAGACATTTCGTGCCAAAAGCAACCGAGCCTGGCAGTGCCCTCCATGCGTCAGAAAAATACGTGACTTCGTAAACAGGGTCAAATCCTACCCAGGTGACTTAGTCACAAATACATTTTGAATTAAGGACATATTTGTTGTGGAACATATTTAAATAAAAACCACTTTGTGACTCTTAATTCGTTACGGAGATCGTCAATTTAGAGTCCACCAGGACTTTGTGCAAAGATCAAGCACACTCGAAATCAGCTGTGATTATAATGAGCATTGATTATACCCCCAAATAAATGTTCTCATTTTTAGAAGGTACTTCTTTTCTGTAGGTTCATAACACGAATCGTTGTAATAAGTCCCCTCTCCATCAACTGCACTCAGCGAGGTGAAGTGAATCTCAATGCAGCTTAGGCAGAATGATTACAAGCTAGGAATTAGGAGAATTTTACAGTAATTATAGTGGCTGACAATGACTTTATTGGATGTGTGACTACCAGCACCATCGCCCCGGGCTCTCACAGCTACAGACAGACCCTGCGTCTTCCATCCACAGGCACCAGAGATGAGGCCACTGGCCCCTGGCTGATCCGTGGGCTGGTGGCAGATAAAAGATTAGCATCTGAAAACCTAGGGTGGCTGCTGTAACGCATGACCCACTTAGGGTGACCGGATGGATTGACCTCTGTCTCCAGAGGTTTGCCCTACATGATGAGTTAACCCCTTGCTTCCAGGAGGCCAATTTCGGGCAACACCAAGGATTCTTTGGGGAACAAACTGTAGAGAAAAGGGCAGGAAAAGGCCACTGAGTGAGTGCCCGGGCTGCCCACGGAAACACTACACTTTCCAGGAGGAGGCCTTGAAGCCTCGCCTAGAACCCACTCGCCCTCAGGCTAGACGTGAACCCTCAAAGACTCGGTTCTCCATGGAACAGAATGAACGAGCCGAGAGGCAGGACGGGAGGTGGGTGATTAAAGCAGCAATCGCTGTACCTAACACAAAACAGTGTTAAATGCTCACCCTACGATCCGGGCCATTGGGATAAATTAGATCACTGCTCGGCAAACTTTCTCTCCCCACCTTCACATTCGAGGTCAACTTTCCTACCTCGCTGACGGGAGGCAGGCTCAGAAACGAACTTGCTCTGGCCGAAGGAACGGAGTGAGATGGGATCTGAAGCCCGCACAGCTGGCCCACCCTTCTTGTCCCTGCCACTGTCACAAAGAAGAGTTTCCTTGAGTTTTCTGCCCCTTCCGATTGGGCCCCAGAATAAAGCTTATTTGTGGGACAGAACAAAGCTTAAATCGGCAGTGAGGACTCGAGCTCAGAGAGGCCTGCAGCGTGGCCTAGAACAACACCCCGGCCAACCGGATCCTGGAGAAAAAGAATGAATAAGAATTATTTTACGCCACACTGAGTTGTGGGATGGCTTGTTACACAGCAACAGCTGACGGATGCAGCCGTAAAGACAAGGGTGAGACGTTTAAACTACCTCTGCTTCGGGCAGTTGTGGTTTTAGCAGAACTTCTTTCAGAAGCTGTTAAAAGATTACAAAGTTTAGGCATTGAAGAGAGAAACATTCTTCAACTGACGGTGAAATTCATTTCTGTGGAAAACATCCCAAAGCCACGGCTTTGACGCGTGGCACACGGTTCTCACGAACTGCACATGCGGAAGGAGGGAACGAGCCCTTTCTTTGAATAAATTGTCTGCTGAGCTCTGCGGACGGAACAGCTGTCCCAGGCTTAGTACGCTCCCATCCGAGGCTTCACGCTGCCGACCGGCAACGGGCAACCGCCCCGTGACGCTGTGGGCTGACACGATGCGTCCTTCGGTTCCCATAAACACACCAAAGGAGGCCATCTCAAGGCACACGGTGAAGGGACCGGTTCCGGCCGACATGCCAGGCCCCAGGGACACGGCTCGCCACCACGTGTGTCCCTGAACACCGCCGGAGCGTGGCCAGCTCTGGGCTGAGGGCTTCACGGTGGTCACTCCGAGTGAGTCCCATGAGCGCCGTGAAGAGGCGTGCATCACCGGCGCTCGGAAGTGGTCAGGAGGGATGGGCAGCCGGCCGGCCTCACTCCAGACCCACTTCCTGTGCCGGGAGAATGCGGTGCCAGATTCCAGTTTAACCCCAGAACCTGCCACGGGCATCTTACGACGAAGCTACCTTCCTTCCTTCCCATCTTTGCCCTCACACGGGAACATTTGGAGAAGTATTTCCTCTTCACTCCCAAACGCTCACTGGTCATCACAACAGCCGGAATACCCCCGGAGCAGTTCCCGACACCCGTCAGAAATCAATCAACAAAATCAGAGGTTAAAAATCCATACTTGAGCCAGGGCTGATGGGCTGTGTCGAAAAGACCCAGGGGTTCAAGTGCCCTAAAACAGAGCACTCCGAGCAAAAACCAGAAAGCCTGCAACGGATTGAAAGGTGGCCAGTGTATAAAAATGCATGAGTTCACGGTAATATTCGTGAGAAAAAGTCAATGGCTCTTTACAAGGTTGCAAGGATACAAATTTATGGCTCCAGAATTTTTTAAACATGGAGGCAGACTCAAGCATACATCATCTCTCCTGTGCCAAGTGTATATCCACGTCACCGGAGCTGTTCGTACAGAATGCCAGCCGACACGTGCAGAAGAAATGACGGCATCGGGACAACCCGCATGACCTAATTCCTAAAAGAAAGACTGGATCCGGGCGGTGATCCCCAACAGACGCGAAATCCATCACGTGAGGGGTGCTGGGGGGCTTTTACTGGAATCGGGCCGACGGCATCTGAGTGACCCCACGGAAGGAGGGGCCGCCGGACGCCACGTCCGTGGAGGAAAGTGGGGGGACCCGGCACCAGCTATGAGATGTCTTGGCCAAGACGTAAGTACACAAACCTGAATCGCACCACGGCGCTGCCTCTACTGTCCACTTCACAGAACCTTAGCGAGGACCCACTGGGAGGATGGCGAGCACGCGGCGTGGGAAACCAGCAGCCAGATCCACAACGTGGCCCGTCTGAAGCTACAGATGAGCTCAGCTCATCAACAAACAAACACAGAAACACACACACACACACAGAGCAGCCGGGGAGGGAAGGTGACAACAGAATAAAAGCCTAAGGAGCCCCAACAAGCACTGCAAACTGGGGGTTCCGTCCACATCCTGCTCTGGCCCGGACGCAGGAAATGACAGGAACAGCCCTCACAGCTTGGTGGGGACACGGCCGCCCGCAGCTCGAGGTGGCTGTGTGTCACATTAAGTGAGATGGTGAAAGAATTGGGCTTTTTAAACTGTCCTTCTCTGTGAGAAATTAAAGAATCTGAGGTACAACGAACGACATGATATAAGGGTTGGCCCTAAAATGCTCCAGAAACAGGAAAAAAAGGGTGTGTGTGGGGGGAGGTGAGGGAGGTGGGCGTGGCGTGGAATAAATGAGATTGGCAAAATGTGGGCGATGCTTCAGGTACGGAAGGCACCTGCAGATGTGTTACACGACCCCTGTGTGCACGTGTGTTCACAGGCCCACCCTAAAACAAGGCAGAAGGGGACATCGAGGACAATGAAGCCACCACAGCTAATGCTCTTACAGATATGGGGACAATCAGCAGCATTTCAGTGACCGTCTACCTGCATGTCCCCCTGTGCTATTTTTGGAATTTATATCAAATAACTAAGTTGGAGAAAGGCTGTGTTTTCTATGAGTCACTGAAACAGAAAGTTCCATTTTTTTTTTTTTGTTACAATTGAGAGCACCAAAAAAATCATGCATCCAATCCGTGTCCGCTGAGCCCCCTCGTTCTCCTATCCGGTCCCAACCCCTGGCTGCGGGGCCACGTCTGTGTGAGCGGCAGGGGTCCCCCTTGAGAAAACAGCGGTCACAAAGATCCGGCCTCCCCAGGAGGGCGGGAAGCCGGGGGAGTAACAGAAGCCACTGCCCAGACCGGCGCTGGCATGGACGCTGTCGGTCCCACCCACTGCGAAGTCACAGCTCCTGTCCCTGACGGGGCTCAGCCCCAGCCCGGGCCACCGGCCGGGTCAGGCTCACTCGCTCAAGGCCAGCTGCACAGCACGCACAGCGACACGCAGGGACCAGGGCGGAGCTGTGTCATGGTGGCCGTGGCCGGGAGCCCCAGGGCAGACAAAGCAGGAGCTCAGAGCCCGGGGGGTGGGGGGGACACGCCTCCTACACCACCACCGCCTGCCCCCCACCAAGAAAAATAACCCGTGTGGCCGCTTTTCTTTGCAGAGGCAAGCTTCCCCTCACTCAGGGTCCTGCTCACAGAGGCCAAGACCCCACTGGCCACCGTCACACACCCCGGAACCAGACCAGGCACGGCCCTGAGCCCCGCCACTCGGGGGCTCTGTGACGGGCCGCGGGACAGCTCCCGAAGCCCTCCGCGCCTCGCTCCTCTGTCCCCAGAACAGGGAGGAGACCAGTGTCCGCCACGCAGGTGACCAGAAGGACCCGCTAAGCGAGGCGTGTGAAGAGCTGAGGACGGTGCCTGGGAGGCAGGTGCCCAGGGTGCTTGTCACCAAGAGCGGCCCGCGGAACGGACACACCGGCCTCAGAAGCCTCGAGTTTAAAATGTGATACAGAACAGCGCGATGACTGATGTCGCTGCATGCTGAAACGGTAACATCGGGGGGATGTGGGGTTCAATCGAGCATCAGCGCTGATGTCATCTTCATCCCTTCGTCACGCTGTGAACCTTCCCGTGTGGCCGCTGGAGCTCCCGGCATGGGGTGCGCCATGGGGAGTCCGCTCCACCGGACAGCGCTGCTCCGCGAGCTCAGAGACCCGCCCCCCTCCTCACCCCGTAACTTCAGACGAGGTTCCCCTGAACCTGAGAACATGGGCTCCGCGTGGGCAACAGTGATCTCCTCCATGCCCCACAATCCCGCTGCCCCCCAAAAAGAGCAGAAGAGACAGACAAGGCTGTCCCTCGGGTCCCCCTTCACCTGGCGGAGGCACTGCCCGTTCAGACGCCTGGTAACCCTCCACGCGCTCCGGCGAGTTGGGTGGCGGTCCGGAGCTGACACCCGGCATCCTTCCCGCACCCCCTGAGGGCGTCAAGGACTGGGAAGCGTCGAGTGTATAAAGGCCACTTTGTGAGCTCGCTGTCCCTTTCTGAGGCTCAACAGAGCAACCCCCTCCGCCTCACCTCCCGCCACCCCCTCCGCCCCTGCGGCTACCCCAGCAAGGCACACTTCTCTCCGTCCCAGGTGGGACAATGCTCTCTCCAACCACAGGATGACCCAGCACACGCGTCTGACACTAACGCTCTGCAGGCAAACTGCGCGGGGGCTGTGTGTGTGTGTGTGTGTGTGTGTGCGCGCGCGTGTGCAGCCACACCCACGCTCGGCTCGGCCTCCAACACACACACACCCCTCGCCGAGGCTGGCCGTGCCGGGACTTTGTCTGATCCACGGCGATGTCGGCCACCAGCACGAACGATCCCTTGCCCGACCAACACACGGCGACTATCCACATTCTGTCTCCCCACGAAGCACGTTCGCCACACGGGTCTGGCGTCCGGAAAAAAATAAACAGACACTTGCCGGGCACCGACCGTGCATGAAGCACTAGTTCAGGCTTTTCACGTTGTATTTTTCAACCCCCGCGACACCCCTGTGAGATGTTGGAAGGCCAGCGCCTTCCAACAGATGAGGATACTGAAATCCGATGGTACGTCCAACAGAACGGTCCCTGCACACCTGACGTGTGCACACCTTCGAGGTCGCAGGTCAGAAGACTCTAGCCGAGGGTGTGGCGGCCTCTCTCCACCTGAAGAGGAGGACCTGGGCTCCGGCGGGCCCTGGACCCACACGAGGACGTCGGGCCCCTAAGCCTTAAGTCTCCGCAAAGCACAATCCACGGGCCATCGAGCAAGGGGACACCGGCTTCTGCAAAGCGACGGCAGCCGGCAGCGCTGACCCCGCCTGGGGCTGTGATTTGCATTCAGCTCCCCGGCCGCAGGCAGCAGCAGATCAGAAAGTCGTGATCGGGACCCCGGTTTGGAAACGGCACTGTCCCTCCTTCCCCAAGACGACAGAAGAAAATGCTCAGGCAGCAGGCCCCCTGCACCCAACTTTAAACAATCCAAGAAACACTTTTACAGCACCGAACAAGCGCAGAAGAGAATTACATTTCCAGAACCTACTCTCACCATTGACAGCCTAGAAAGGCCCATGAATAAATAATAGGGCACAGAATCACCAGCAGACGCCAGCCCGGACAACCCCAGCCACAGGGGAGCCCTCCACACACACACACACACACACACACACACACACACACACACGCCTCTCTGGAACAGCGCGCTTTTTAACGGGGAGAAGCGGCTGATTGTCGTCCCTAACACAATTGAGGATTGTGTGCTCACTCTTGTGTGCGCGCGCATCCCATGCCCGTCCCCGGGACACCACTGTAAGTCCCACGAGGTCAGGGAAGGTGACGGTTCTGCTCACCACGGAGCCACTGTCGCAGCACGTGGGAGGCATTCATGAAGACTGACAGACTGAATTCACGAAGAGACACTATTTCCTTTTAGAGTCGCGGGCCTTAAACAGACGCATGAATCAGAAAGAAACTTGCCTTTCAGATCGACCGAGTCGAAAGCGGCCCCCAAACCCCTATAACACGTGCACAGAAGGAAAGAAAAGAATGCAGTAGAAGCTAGATGGACCCAACAGAACGCAAAACTACCTCCTTGCTCCTATTTACAAATACATCTGGTGGCATTGGAGCCCACTAATATATCACTACTGCCGTGACTGCAGGGAAGGTATGATACATTTAAAATCAAACAAACAAAAAATAATAATGAACAGGTTTTATTTTCATGAATTAACTGCACAAAATAAACAGTGATACATATTGGCTGAACGTGGTCTCTCAAATAGTATTTTATCTTCTTAATGCCGTTATTACGGTTTTACAATCATATCTTTATTTTTAGGCTCCATGAAATATTTGAACAGAAATAAATTCTGGCAACGGAAACGAGCTGGGTTTCCAGCCTCCGTGTGCCAACTCTCCAGCCTCCTTCCAACTGTGGATGAGGAATGGTACAGGAGGCAGGAAGCAATTCACATCGTGTTTTGATACAGTTATAATTCAGGTATCCGTAACTATGTAACTCGGCTGTTAAAATTTAATTTCTCCAGG